>OMLB01008847.1:5021-25468 GCA_900302555.1 Myripristis jacobus | reverse complement strand
TCCTTCTGGGAGTCAGTGAACCCTCGCACTTCTGTTACCCTGTCGACACATGTAGGAGGGATCTGATTGGCCGCCGCAGGTCTGGAAGTTATCCAGAGGAGAGCCGAGGGAAGCAGATTCCCCTTGATGAGGTTTGTCAACAGCACGTCTACTGATGATGTCTGTGTGACATCAGACACGACCTCATTGTTCTGGAAATCCAATAAAAACCTGCTTTCATCCAGGCCGTCAAAGATGAACACGACTTTACAGACGGCGAGCTCTCTGCTGTGACCGTCTGTAATGTTGGATGGAAAACACGGAGCAGCTGGAGAAGACTGTAGCGCTCATCTTTGATTAAGTTCAGCTCTCGGAACGAAAGCAGAACCACAAGACTGACATGTTGGTTTTCCAAGCCCTCTGCCCAGTCCAGAGTGAACTTCTGCACTGAGAAGGTTTTTCCAATGCCAGCAACGCCCTGCGTCACAACTACTCTGATGTGTGTGTCTTGGCCAGGTAAGGGTTTAAAGATGTCCTGGCACTTGATTGGAGTGTCACTGAGGGTCTCCATCTTGGATGTTGTCTCCAGCTGCCACACCTCATGTTGGGTATTAACCTCTTCCCTCCGTCTCTGTGTGATGTAGAGCTCAGTGTAGATCCTGTTGAGGGGGGTTCCAGTTCCTGCTGCAGCAGCTCCTTCTGTCACAAATTCACATCTCCTCCTCAGACTGACCTTATGCTCGTCTAAAACCTCCTGCAGACCGCCATCCACTGTGCTGGTTTGACTGGGTGTCTGCAGTCCAGGTCTTGTTCTGGATCTTTTACCACACTGGGGACAGGCAGGATCTCCTGATGGATCAGACTGGTCCCAGTCTGAGCTGATGCATCGTCTGCAGAACTGTCCACAGCTGGTGGAGACTGGATCCCTCGGGACCTCCTGACACAAAGCACAGCAGGACAGCTGCTCCTTCACATCACCTCTACTCCTCTTCCTGTCCCTGTGGAGATGAAAGCAGTTTGTTTATGTTTAGACAACATTACGTTTTAACTGAAATCTTAAAATCTTTTATAAAATGTCATAAGTGGTCTCTTATGTCATTTTCTGACTCTACATTTACATGGATTGCAATATTCTAATATTAATGCAATTAAGATATTATTTAGAATACTAAATGTCCATGTAAACAGCATGACATCCAGTTTTTTCAGCAGATTATGACAAATACAGCAATCCAAGAGCTTGACAGCTCATGTTTTTTTTTTTGTTTGTTTGTTTTTTTTAATTGTCAATCCGTAAAGAAAAGTTGACCAACAACAACAGCAAAAAATCTCCACAATACGAGGTGAGGAGGAAACTCACTGTGTTGGAGCTATTTATTATTTCTGTAATATTGTTAAAATATTTATTAGTTTAGTTTAGTTTAGTTTTACACATTAAGTAATTTCATTAGGCCATTAGCATTATTCTGATTTAGATTATTTGTTTATGCTTTTATTTTGAAGGTTGTAGGTAACGGGGCACACCAGGTTAATTTATATACAGGCAATCTGGGGCAGGTGAGCTAGGCACTGGGAAGGGGTAGCAGAGGCCATTGTTTTTGATTGCCAATGGAAATAAACCACCAAACTCTAATTTTTGCCTGGACAATGGACTCATTTCTCGCCCTGCGTGATTTTACTCCCTTAAATGCCTCAGTGGCCATTGTTTTGATTTATTTGGAAAAGTTTTCTTATTCGTTTTTTCGTTTGTTTGTTTGTTTAAGACAAATAGCCACTACAAAAGTAAAAAAAAAAAATAACCTTCCTTAAAGTAAACATTTTTGTGGATGGATCTTGTGGAGGTGTGGAACAAAGAGGATGCTGATTATTTTGCCGAAGTAATCAACAAAGAGTCGGTGGCCTACGGACAATGCACAAAACTACCTAACAGCATCGGTATGTGAAAGCATTTCTTTGAAGGCTGTATTGGAAAACGGCTTAACAACTGCACTGTTTTGAGTCATTGATTCATTGCCATGATGAAGATTGGGAGTTTTGAAAGTTTGTTGGACTTTGAATGACACACATGTGATTGCGCAATACCTCAGCTTCATTCATTCATAAAATCACAACTGCTGATTGACGTCTGAGTCACAAATTGTTGCAAATAAAGCTGTGGAAATGAAAGGAGAATAAAGGGGGTTTGATATAAAGAAGGCAATGTCCCTGTTCAGAGACCAGTTTAGTGCTGTGGTCAACAGGCATGCCCCTCTCAAGAAACAACGGATAAAGAACCGTCACATCCCCTGGTTCACCCATGAGCTCACATCTCTTCTAAACCAGGAGAACACTGCATGGAGAAAAGCTCACTTATCAAGATCTCCCAACAACCACCTCCACTTTCGGCAGCTCCGTAATAAGGCCCAATATAAGGCCCAATTCACACAATAGAGCTCCAATCCCAACGCCTTTTGGAAAACAGTCAGAAAACTTGAGAACAAGCCCTCATCCCTGCCCCTCTCACTCAAAGTGAACAACCTTGTCATTACAGACAAAACTGCTATGGCAGACACTTTTAACAGCCATTTTTATACAGTCCAGTTTTGTCTTTGAGACCACACAGTCCAAAAGCCCCACCACCCCGCCACCCACCAGCCGCAGTCCTCCCAGCCACCCCGACACCCATGCCTCCCCACACAGTTTCTCCCTCCGGCCCCTCACAGAGGGGGAGGTACTAATGGAACTGTCCGCTCTAGACCCCAAAAAAGCAGCTGGGTCTGATGACCTTCCCGCATTTTTTATCAAAACTGCGGCTCCCATCATTACAGCATCCATAACCGACATCTTCAAGCTCTCACTCCACACTGCCGAAATACCCTCAGATTGGAAAGAAGCCATTGTCCTCCCCCTGTTGGGACTGCTCAGGGTGGTGAGCAGTCCGACCCTAACAGCTACCGTCCCATCTCCATCCTCCCCTATGTGTCCAAGATTTTTGAGACGCTTGTGAACAAACAGCTCACAGACTATCTTAATACTTCTGATATCCTGTCTGGCGTTCAGTCTGGCTTCCGTGCTGGGTATGGGTGTACAACAGCTACTTGGTGCTAAACGACATCACCTCTGATCTAGACGCCAAACAACACTGTGCTGCCATATTCATCGACCTTTCCAAAGCCTTTGACACCGCTGACCGCCCCATCCTCATCAGCAGGCTGAGCAGTATAGGGGTCACTAATCACTCTCTGGTTTGGTTCTCCAACTATCTTTCCCACCGGGTGCAGCATGTAAAATTTGATAACTCACTCTCTTGCCCCCTCCCTGTCACCAATGGTGTTCCTCAAGGTTCTATACTCTGTCCACAACTGTTATCCATCTTCATCAATGACATTCCCCTAGCTGCTGGAAACTCATCCAGCCACCTTTACACCGATGACACACCGGATCTTCCTGGTTCCTGCCTCCGGTCCGTCCCCCTCCTGTGTCCAATCCACGCTCCAGGACAGCCGCCACTGACTGGAATGTTCTGCAAAAACATCTAAAACTGGACAACT
Organism: Myripristis jacobus; assembly: GCA_900302555.1. Taxonomy (NCBI): domain Eukaryota; kingdom Metazoa; phylum Chordata; class Actinopteri; order Holocentriformes; family Holocentridae; genus Myripristis; species Myripristis jacobus. The sequence goes on along the minus strand of OMLB01008847.1, from coordinate 21,959 downwards.
TCATCTCGATCTCACACATACTCACTGAAGCCTGCAACTGCTTTCCGCCATCTAATCCAGCCCCCACCTTACATTATATGCCCATACCCGCCGATGTTGCCCTGGTCACACTGTGATGTTGTAAATGTTGTAAATATTCTCCATTCCTTGTTCTAACCCCTCCCTATGTTTTTAATATTTTATCCCCTTGTAAGTTTATCTTGTTGTCCTGCCTGTTAACCTGCTTGGCCTGTTCTTCTAATTTTTCTCTGTTGCTCATTGTGAACCTGTCTTTCCCTGCATGGTCGTGTCTGTTCATATATGTTCATATAGCTATGTATTAACCCTGCCCCTGTGTAGTTGCCTATTTGTATAGCCGTGTGTTAATCCCTGCTGTCTCTGTAGGTGCCTTGCTGCGTGTTACCCTGTTTGTCTCTATTTTTGCCTTACTGTATGTCTGTATACCCGTGCATTTACCCTGTTTTACTATAGTTATCTTGCTGCATGTCTGTATTGCCGTGTACTGTATTGCTGTATGTCCGTACTGCCGTGTTTGTATGCAGTAGTTGTCTTGCTGCATGTCTATTTGCCGTGTTTGTATGCTGTTGCTCCACTAACCAGACCTCATTCTTTCACAGCCCCCTTCCCTTTTTCCCTCAAGAGGTTCACGCTTCTTGACAGGCCATCACTGTAAATAAGAACTTGTTCTTAATGATCTTCCTGGTTAAATAAAGGTTAAATAAAAATAAAAATAAAAGCCCGACGTTGCATTTAATGCCATGGCTCAAACTGGGTCCGAGCTTTCTGTAAAACGGAGTGTCAAGTTTACAACAAAAGGCTTGGCATTTATATAAAAACATGGCAAGAAAAAAGGTCTCGGAAATACAAACAAGCAAAAAGGTACATGGAACAACTGTATGTTTTGATGGAATCCACTGACAATGTGAAGTCTGTACAATCTCATCTGGGTAAATTCATTCAGTGTTGTGAAGATGCTTGTGACATGCATGAAGCCATTTTAACCCTCGTAAAGCCTTAAGGGGTCAAAACCACCCAAGTGTCCGTGAGTCTTTTTTCCGGGGTCCTGCGGCGTGCCCATGCCTCGCCCTTGGCTCTGTGGCAGTGGTCACGGCCTCCAACGCTCCCCCATGCCCCCGGACCCTCTGGCCTCAGCCCCGAACGCGCCGTGGGACCCCGGAAAAAAGACTCGGGGATGCTCGGGTCGTTTTGACCCTTAAGGCTTTGCGAGGGTTAAATATGAATTTGCCAGAAGATGAAGCTGAACGGCAAAACACATATTTTCAAGCAAAGAAGATGATGTTTTCTGATTTCATTGAAAATGTAAAGTGTTGGTTATCTGATGCTGGTCACCCATATGTGCAATCAAACAATGATGGTGAACCTCCTGATGATCTGAGTGTGGTTTCAGATGATATTAATCCTGATGATAGTGCTTCGAACATTTCATGTCAAAAGGAGAATCATTCCACATCATAATCTTGCTTATCAAAAGCATCAACCACTTCATCTGCAAGAATAAAGGCAGAAGCTGAGAAGGCAGCACTTGTGGAGCGCATGGCTGCATTAAAAAGGAAACATTTTTTGGAAACACAAGAGGAGGAACTACAAAAGGAAAAGGAGCGTTTGGCTTTGGAAACTGAGCTGGCTGCAGCCAATGCAAAGCTTCATGTGCTGGAAATCAGCTCAAAATGTGGCTCTAAAGGATCTGACAGAATGAACTCATATCTTGAAAGGAATCAAAACAATGCTCAAAAAAACAAGCCAGCTGAATCCTTGTGCTGATGATTTTGTTCCAGAAAAGGGTGATGCAAATGATATTCAGAGTGAATATGACCTCAAAGATCAAGCTGTCACTGTCAGGCCTAAACAAGTGGCAATAACACAAACTGACATCAGACCTAATGTTCAAGTGAAAACAACATGATGGCTCATGATGTTCACCACACAGGACGTGAATCTTATAATGCCGGGCCAAGACAAGCAATAATTACACAAACTGACAGCAGCCCAGTAATAAGTCAAACTCAGGCACCAACAATACCAGTTGTTCATGACACTTTACAAACAGGACATGAATCTTATCTTAATCAAGCAGGCAATGATAACAATGGCAATGATACTGTAAACATCTTGCAAAGACAGAATGACATCACTGCATTGTTAGTTCAGCAAAATTTGTCATCTGCACTACCAACTAGAAGTATCCCTGTGTTTGATGGTGATCCTCTTCAGTTTCAATCCTTTATGAGAACTTTTGAAAACTGTGTGGAGGGAAAAACCAACAACTTCAGTGACTGCCTGACATTCTTGGAACAGTACACCAGAGGGCAGCCAAGAGACCTTGTAAAGAGTTGTCAACACCTACCTCCTAGTATGGGATACCAAAGAGCGATATTCCTCCTTACTAAACATTTTGGCAATGAACATAAAATTGATTCTGCTTACACGGACAAAATTCACAACTGGCCACCTATTAAATCAGAGGATGTTGAAGCACTGCAATCATTTTCTCTGTTTCTTCGAGGTTGCTCTAATTTAACTCAACAAATCATGCATATGAAGGAGTTAGATATGCCATCCAACCTCAGAAATATTGTGATGATACTTCCTTACAAGCTCAGTGGAAAGTGGAGAAGTGTTGCATGTGATCTGCAGGAATGAAGTGGATGTAGAGCAGTGTTCGCTGACCTTGTGACCTTTGTTGAAAAACAAGTCAAAATAGCCTCTGATACCCTTTTTGGTAAAGAGGTTCAAGATCCACAACCTGCTAGCCGCAGTAAAGCCTCTACTGATAGTCAAACAAAGCAAAGAAGAAATGGCAGCACATTTGCCACCAGTGTCACTGCAGTGAAGGAAGGAGATAACATCAACAAGGATGAGAAAGTCAAGTCTTCAGCTCAAAGCGACCCAACATGCTGTTTATTTTGCAAACAAAACAGTCACTCTCAGGATAAATGCTCACAATTTAAGTTGAAGATTCATCGGGACAAAATAAATTTCATAAACAAAAATGGAATTTGTTTTAGTTGCATCCATCAGTCCTTCACATTCAGGAAAAGGATAAAGGTACGTCCTTTGAGGAAGCACAGGAAGCTGTGAGCCCCCCATTGAGTGTTTCTCCTGGGCCGTCCCAGATATGTGGTCATATAGGGGCCGGTGACGAGGATAATGCTGTTTTCTCCATTGTTGCTGTCCAGGTTAAGAGCCAGATGGATAGTAAAATTGTGCATACTTATGCCTTTCTGGATCCTGGGAGCTCAGGAACATTTTGCACTGTCAATTTGGCAAAGAAACTGAGACTAAAAGGCAAATTTGAAAAAAATTTAATTAAGAACAATGGGTCAGAAGAATATTGTGAGTACCACCGTACTGTATGGTTTGGAAGTTTCTGGTATGGATGTGAATGATTTTATTGAGTTACCTAATGTTCTGACTCAAAAGTCTATGCCAGTGTTAAGACTGAACATTCCACGGCAGGAGGATGTTGAAAAATGGCCTTACCTGAGCAACATAAAGCTTCATGATGTGGATGCTGATGCTGATTTGCTCATTGGAACAGATGCACCAAAAGTGATGGAACCATGGGAGCTAATTAATAGCCAAGGTGATGGACCATACGCAGTCCAAACGAAAGTGGGCTGGGTAATCAGTGGACCGCTTCGTGGTGGAGACCAAATAACTGCTGTGTGGCAGAGCAGCGACTTCAAGGCCTGAAGAGGAAATTTGACAGAGATGTCAAGTATAAGGATGAGTGCACTTCATTTCTCAGTGATATGTTGGCCAAAGGCTATGCTGAAATAGTGCCTATTGATCAGCTCGAACAAGATGATGGAAAGGTGTGGTACATTCCTCATCATGGAGTGCATCACCCCACCAAAGGAAAGCTAAGGATTGTGTTTGACTGTGGAGCCGTGTATAAAGGAACATCACTGAACCACCAGCTTTTGCAAGGCCCAGATCTCACCAACTCTCTTATTATATCCATGCAACAAGCTTTCAACAAGCAAAAGAGGACGACACCCCCTTGACTTAACCCCGAGATTAGTCACCATTGTTACTACTCCAGTGAAGACCCCATAACAAATGTCTGAATCCCCTCCACATCCAGGTGGGTTTTCATGCTGGGTTCCAGTGCTCCTGTCTGGTTCCAGGACCAGAAGTCAGGTATTACAACACTCAAGCCAGGACAATATGCTTATCTCCTGATCCGATACTATCATGACACCTGGGAGCCAATCACTACATATTGCGATTCTTAAGTATCCTCTTATCCTCGTTGTGGAAATGTGTCAGAAACTGGCCCTTCCTGTCAGTCTGTCTGGAGAAGCAGAGCTCCTCTGAACAGCCTCGCTCTCTAGTGTGTGTGTGTAAAGTTTGATGAGGCTGTGATTCTCCTAGAGGTCACTAGAGGTAATTTTCTGTCGACGTCCAGTTGGACAAAATGCTCTGCCTGCAGTGAAATGGCTGCTATGGGGGCCAACATCATCACACAGGAATCAAATGTGGCTCATTGAATCCACAAGAGTCTCAGCTTTCCAGTCAAAGCCAACTGATGCAACTCCAAGACTGTTTAGGCCCCAGTCTGCACACATATTATTCATATTCGCATATTCACATATTGCTATTTCATATTCTTTAAATTCACATAAAAACATTGAAACTGGGGGTAAGCTTTGTAATTGTGCATTTATGCATATGAAATTTACCATATAGAATATAGAATTTACCATATAGAATAAATTTACTATGAAATCGTTGTTAGATTTATTCATGTTTAAGTGAGTAATGCCATTTTACAAGTTTTAACAACAACAAAACAAAACACAAAAATAACCTCACTTATTTGTTGCTGTATGCTTTCATGTTGCGGGCCTGTCTTGATCTCACTATATTAATGTGCTGTTTGTCTCATATTTGCATATTCATAAGCTGTTTTTGTAACTGTTCCATCTGAAATGTTGGAGAAATGACGCGCTGCTTTCGGTTCAACATCCGCATGTGAATCACACCTGCTGCAGTCCGCTGGGACCGAACTGAGTCATGACAGATTCCACAGGAAGGTGGCGCTGTGTGCAAATGAGACACTGTGTGCAAATTGAGTCTGATGGTGGTGGTCGCCTGCTTTAGGCCTGTTGCCTAATTAGAAGAAATGAAAAAAGACAAACGATAAACAGAAACAAAATAGGAAAAAGTAAAGAAAGATGGAACGAGTGGAAAAACTACATTTATGTATGAGAGATATGATTATTCCACGGCATCATAATCCGCTGTAATTTGGCTGCAGCTCATCTGCATCCATCAGGCGTGTTGCTGCATGTCTCAGCTCAGACTGGAACTACAGACATAAAAACTATTTTCTGAACGGATTTATTTCTTCACCAAAGCGGCACATCCGCCTCACCGCGTCTGGCTGCGGGACAGGTCGGAGTTATATATGAAACTATGAAGGGTTTCAGAAGTAGCCTTGTTTCCGAGGAGTCCCGGAAGGCAACATGGCATCTGTCACATTCCTGATCACATTCCGTCGCGTTACAGTCGATTTCTATTCGATTCTGTTCTACTGATATTTCCACACTTTGCATGTACAGGTTCTTCCAGCTCAGTGAGATCTCTGTCAGTGTTTCCTGAAAAGTCTTTCTGTGCCAGAATACAGGCTCTCTCTCTCTCTCTCTCTCTCTCTCTCTCTCTCTCTCTCTGTGTGTGTGTGTGTGTGTGTGTGTGTGTGTGGTGGGGGCGTTCCTCGGGTTTTTTGGCCAATGTAGTGAGCACAGTTTGACTATGGAAGTGTTCTTCTTTTCTTCTTTATGGCAGCAGTCCCGACCATAGTACGACCGTGTTGTTTACTTATTTATTTGTTTTTTTCGGTATCTATGGCTACAGCACAGTGCAGTATCCCCGTGCTACGGTGCACATAGGAATACATATACTCAGTTTCTTATTACTGTATTTATCGTTGTAACATTTTGCAGGATTAATTCACAGTTGTTGTTGTTGTTTTATTTTCAAAGGCACATAGATTTATATTTCTTATTTCCTTTTCTATGTCTGCTTTAAATTTCCCCTCGGGGATCAATAAAGTATACCTGTTTCTGCTTTTGGTGGTGATTCTGTAAACCATGCTTCATCAGGTTCGGACTTCACTTTCTGCCAAAATAGTTCGTGCGCCTTCACGGACCCTGCGGATATTTCTTTAGATTATTTTTAGCAGAGCTCCCCCAGCCCGGGTGTGCTGGCACAAGACAAATGACCGTGTGAACGCACGAATCTGATGTCACCGTGTGAGCATGGCGAGTGTTGATACCCGGAACAGCAGCGATGCTTTCAAAACGGTCAACATCCGCGAGTTTTACAGGTTTATTTGTTTATTTGCACTCGTGCGCCGTTTAAATAAAAAGTCTTACATTTCCGGCAGCACCTGAAGGCAGCAGCAGGTTTGTTTGGGTTCCCGTTGGGCTGTGTCTGAGGCAGCCAATGGGGAGAGAGAGCGAGTGCGCGGACCCGTGATGCAGCGTCGGCCCCGCCCCCCGCCGCTCCTCCCTGTATACGTGCGCTCTCCTCCCGTTTGATTCATTCGCTGCCAGTCAGCGGCCGTACGCGTCTCAGCCCCGCAGCCCAGCCCCGCAGCCCAGCACCGCATAATAAACAGAGACAGAGCGAACCGCATCTGTGTTCTGCGTTACTCCGCTCTGAGATCCAGAGGAGCAGACATCAGCTCAGTCAAGGGGCGTCCAAGCGATTTGATTTGCTTTTTTCCTTTCTTTCTTTTTTCTTTGGTTTATTTTATTTTTTTATCTAAATACAAAATGAAAACCAAATTCATCAACGGGGTGTCCTCGTCCCCCTCCATGTCCTTGGGTCTGCTGGTGACCGAAAACGCCCTGCAGGTCCAGCCGGACGCGGAGGAGGACTGTAAGCTGATGCGGCCCGAGCAGCCCGACCCGGACACCAAGCGCAAGGCTTTCCTGTGGTGCAGGGAGTTCCTGCACGGCGCCTGGAAGAGCGTGTCCGAGGAGCACTTCCACATCACCATCATCAGGTAGGCAGCAGCCCGGCCTCGGCCCCCACCCACACGGCAGCACACACCGCGATCCAGACAGGCCTGCTACTGTGGGGCTTCACTGAGAATAAATTACAGGGTCTGACATGAGATTATAAGCCCACATAGGCTGATTTTTTCTGATGTTTGAATGTATATTGCTGCCAGTTCAGTTTGATGTAGGCAAATCAAAGAGAAAAAAAGGAGAGATGGAAAAAAGATGGATCTGGATATGTAGATCAGTATTAAATATAACTTCTCCAAAACTGGGCTGCTATTGTAATATTTTGGGAGATACACAGAGATGCACAGAGAGGAGATGCCACCACAGCTCGAACAGTGACTTGTTAAAGGGAATCCTCCAGTGAGCGTGTGGCAAGGTGTGGCAGCAGCCTTCCTTAACCTGAAGGAATTCACATTGTGCTGTGTAGTTTTTTTATCATCAGGATGAAAAGGCAAAAATCCTCTTCTTAGGAATAAAAGCCACACCAGAGGAACATGTAGGACCGCTATGACCTGGAGGTTGATAGCGGTCGTGTCGTGGTGGCAGATGACATAAGATGCAGGGTTTTGTTAAAGGCAAAGTCCATGTTAAAGGAATGACTCCTCTCATATCTGTGGACCTTAACCCCCACCCCGTCTCTGCTGCAGGGGGGGTCTGAGCAACAAGCTGTTCCTGTGCAGCCTCCCTGACAGCCTGGACAGTGTCGGGGACGAGCCCCGGAGCATCCTGCTGCGCCTCTATGGGGCCATCCTACAGGTGGGAAGACACGCTCTCAAACAACTGACTAGGACATGATCTAATTTCTACAAAAGCCTGTTTCCTTCCCCTGCCAAGGCAGCACATATGTAAAGGTATTCAGTGTTTAGGTGGTAACTATTAAAATGATGCAGCTTATAGCCTTATGCAGCAAAGAGTGATTCTGTACAACACACACATTCAGAAATCACAAAAATTTCAAACACTGGTCATTTATTTTAAAGGGATAGTTCACCCATTTTGAAAAAAAAAAAAAGATATTCTTTGATTTGCCCCCCAGCTGTTCTGTAGGACAGTAGTGGTGCTGGATACTGTCTGGATGCTGCAAATGCTAACTGCTAGCCTCCTGCCATTGAGCTGGACTTCACCCCTGGCTAACATACTCAGAAATAATAACCCTGATCTACTAATTGTTAAATAAACAAGGTTTGAGTTTGATGATTTGTGGCAGAAAAATGCAACCCAAAATGGTGTACTCTGCAGAAAGTTGTTATTTTTGCCCTCAAACCAACAGGAAAAATACAGTTATAAACTGGGATTAATGTGGTTATTTTTAATTATGTTAGCTGGGGGGAAGTCCAGCTCAATGGCAGGAGGCTAACAGTTAGCATTTGGAGCATCCAACCAGGATCCAGCACCACTACTGTCCTACAGAGCAGCTGGAGGGGAAATAACATCCCGTTTTTCATAATGAGTGAACTATCCCTTTAAATGTTTTGCTGATGTTTTGGAATATTCCCCATATCACAGTGTTGAGTCATACACCTGGGTTGAAAGTTCACTTAATTATTCACCTGCTCGGGTAACAACAACAACAACAACAACAGCACAGAGTCAGTGAGTGCAGCTGTGATGTGACAGTGCCTCCACCACACATTCTTGTGTGTGTGTTTATGTGTAAGCTGTGTGCGCGTGTGCAGATCATATGCTTATGTGAGTGTATGCCTGCATGTATTGCCTTAATGTGTGTGTGTGTGTGTGTGTGTGAGCGTGTGTGTGCATGTTCGCCATTGTTGTGCGCGGTGATGTACCTCCATGGCTGTACAGCATGTGTTCTTTGCCGTAGGCTTCCCAAAGGAGCGTGCCTTGAGCGCTCTTGTTCCCTGGTGAGCCCACCAAACAAACACGGTACAGTATGAGATTTCTGAAATCTCAGCCCTACTACAGAGACGTAACACACTCATGTAGGACAACTCAGCCCACGGTGCTGAGAGGACACAGTGTGGAGGAGGAAAAATAAGAAAAAGGGCTGTAACACCTGTCATGTCTGTCTTTTTTTCCTTGTCTCAACTTGTGGATTGTGATTCTTTAAATGACCGTCCCAGTGATCCTGCATGTTTGGCCTAATATCTACAAAACACATAAACTCCATGTTTCTGCTTTAGAATCATTTCTCCTCCCTTTTTGTCCAGACATTGGTTTCCATTCATTCCACGACAAATTTAAAAACTGAGATCATATGTTGTGAAACCTTTAGTGCCCCTGCATGATTTGCAAAATTATTAGTTGCTCTGTAAAATGTGGGTACGTTGTAGTTAAGGGGCCAAACATTCAAAATCACTGGTATACTCCTTTAAACAACATCTTGAACAAGTGGACAAAAAATGCAAGCTGCAGGGTTTTCCACTTGAACAGATAAAAAGACCAAAACAACGACGTGAGCGGTCACTGCGTTCGGCTCGCTGTTGCTCCACAGGCTGTGCATAAGAATGCAGATAAAGGATTTTGGTGCTGCCCTGTAGTGGAAACACAGAGATAGAGGCGTTTCTTTATCTCCTGAGGTGACGTGGCTTGTGTGTCCATAGTTCATGATCCCAGCCAGCTGGGTCCAGACTCATTCTGCACTAATGAGACCAAAGACAGCGCTTTAGTCAATGTCAGAGGCCAGAGTCGATTGATTTCAGTCAGAAAAAAAAATCAACTGTTTTTCAGTTCAAGGACTTCACATTTTCACAACATTCCCTAAATCAGTTTATTCCAATCGTCTGTCAGAAGCAGGCGTTTCTTAGTTTGGTGTCATTTCTAGCACGTACTGTCCGTCTGATCTACCACAAAGCAACGAGAAAGAAACAAGCCTCAAAAAACAAAAGCAAAGACACAAATATGGACCATTACTTACGCTCCGACTCCAGCACACCATATCCGAGGACGCTTAATGCATTCTTGGCTCTAAAAATTGTCATTTGCGGCCACTAAGTGATTCAGTAGTAACCGCCAGTTCGACGAGTCCTGCATGTCTTATTAAGTATTAACTGAAGTCTGTGTAATTGCTAATGGATGTATGAGCGGTTAGCTTTTATTGCCAGGGATGTCTGATAGAGCACAAGCACTGCAGACCTCACCAAGGTAACTGCCATCTCTCTCCGCCAGGCTGCAACAGAGATGAGTGATGTCTAATCAAAAAGCTAATATGATTAAGGAAGCCAGAGATGTTATAGTCACATGGAGTTTGTCCTCATGGACTAATGATTTAACGAACCTTAAAATGCGCTGGACGCAGTGTTCCTTAGCAATGAAGCTATGCGAAGAGTTGGAAAATGAACAAATGCGCCGATTAAATGTATAAATCTTTTTTTCCTCTGTGAAAATGTGCAGCGAGAGGAGTTGTGAGTTTGAATTTTGAGACATCGTAAGGATAAAAAATGTGTTGATTAGCTCGTCCTCAGGGATGATAGTTGCTATCTGTGTCCTCTCTGCCCTGTTTCTCTGCTCTCTCCTTCCTGCTGTGGTGTTATGCAGATAGTTGGGACATGGTGGATAGTCTGACAAGTCTTCTGCACTGTCATGTCCTACAGATGTGCTGTGTGTTTGAACTCATACTGTACTGTCTCTGCAGCGCACATGGTTAGGTTTTGATGTCATGCTCATGGACGGCTTCACATGTATTCATGGATAGTTCTTTCCTTTTTCTTTTGTTGATAGATGTCCTGTAATAAAGGGGATTCCAGACAGTCAAACAAAGAAAATCACTTCCAAGTAAGTAACTGACGGTGCCACCATGTGTTTTTGCCCAGAGAGTCACCAGATCCACCCAGCACATCTCTCACCATCTCATGTGTCAGACCCCCTGATGTCTGAAAATGTTCTGTTGTCCTTCACCAAAACTGTCCTGTTACTCATGTTGAACTCTCTGTCCATAAGAGTTTCATTGTGATCCGGCCAAATTATGTGAACTCCCGTGGCCGCAGCAACATCACAGGAACTGTTGAATCTTCGTCCCACGCTCGGGTTTGAACTTCAGTTCAGAACAGAGTTTACCGCCCGCCTCCACCTTCAAACCTCTAGCACACCAGGACCGCGCAAAGATCGAGTTGAGAAATGCTACAACTCTTGATGTACTTCAGTGGAGGCAGTTAATTCATTATACAAACCAGATTACAGTACTCTGAGCTTAACTGAGGAACGAGGGTTTGTGAAGAAGCATCAAAATGATCTGAAAAGATTTAGAAGACAAATCAAAGCAATGTCTTATCTGAGGGATTATTTGTGATTATTATGGTCAGAGAGTCACTGCTGATGAGCAGAATCACTACTAACATCCAGTGGCCCAGAAATACTTTTACCCTCCTTCCCATCATGTGATCGTGGTCCTTCAGCCTCAGTGAGTCACTCTAATGAGGGTGACTCACTGGCCCTCGTCATGTGACCGAGCAGAGGTCATCAATCAGCTGTTGTTAGCGTCTTGGCATCTTTCCTGCTGTGCTAAAGAATGATATTAAATGTCCTGGGCACTGACTTGGCATCAGCCTTCCTAGATCTAAAGCCAACCTTTATGTGGTAGAGAGGGAAATGCAAAACTGATCCCATGTCAGTGTCTTTGGATCACCTCAGATCACCACCTCTAACCACGATCATGGTAAATCCTATTCGGATTAATCCCTTAACTTAACGTGCTTAACATCAGCCAGACTGTCTGCTGTCTGACTCTTAAGTCTGTAGCCTCCACAAGCCAGACGGTGCACAGATATTAGGTCAGCTCATTCAGCTCCTTATCATATTTGTCCTTGAAATGTGGGTTGAAATGTCAGACATCCTTGAATTTGGCCAGTCTGATAAACTCGACCTCAGATGGGCTTATTGACACACATCACAGGGGAGATAAGTGTTGGGAAGCAGCTGGGAGGCAGTTCGCTCTGCAGCTGCTGCAGCTCCTGAAGGTGACTCGCTGCAGACGGTGTCTCAGGCTGATGTGTGATGATTTAGCCTCAAACTGTCATCAAATGGTCAGATGGGATGTGAATGCAGATCCTAGATCAGCCCTCTCTGATTGGCACTCACTGTTATTCACGTTTTGAAAGCAAACCCCGACTGTCAGAGGGGTGTAGCACCCATAAACATCATTATATTCATGTAAAATTAATAGTGACATCTCAGTACAGCTGCTGTAAAACAATGTCACCGTCTCATACTAGTGTGATTATTAGTGTTCTCCAAATTAAGACCATATTTCCCACCAACCTTGTTGCTGCCGGCCCCGCCTCCCCCTCCATGAAGAGGATAAACAGGTTCAAAGGGACTGCCACAAACTCTCCGCGCTCCAGCAGATTTCCTGCCAGATCCAGTGTAGTGACAGCAGTGTGTGGTGCAGCGTCGAGGCCGGGGTGTCCAGCTGCAGACACTCTCAGAGGCTGACGCTCCATGTCTCCGAAACGCACATGGCAGGCCAGGAATACATAAATGCAAATTAAATTAAATCAGCATATTGTTAGCCTGTTATGCCTGTAGGTCTTCAGAGGACGTGGCCCGATGGGTTCACAGGTCAAACCGAAATTAGCTTATGATGTCAGCTGGCTGTGCGGGGTTAGCATGGCCGTGGTTCAAGTTGAAATGCTGAACTGGCAGGTAGCGTTGACAGATGTATTTTTTAAATGCACCAGTCAACAGAAGTGTAAATTCATTATAAATCTGAAAAAATCTTTAAAAAAAACCTGCACCTGAAGGGCCTGCTGCATCAGGGCCCATGCGCTTTCCTTTGACAGGAAGTGGAAACTCAAATAGTATGCTGAGCCTTGACATAGGAAGTGTCTCTTTCCTGTGAAAAACATTTCTAACATTTCCAAACTGAGAATGATGCAATTCTTGAAGGTCTGCATGGAGGGCTAGTTTAGCAGCTACGACGTGTTGATAATTAACTTTGAACGGGGCGAAACTTGGCTAGGAGAGCGAGCCAACTCAAACAAACCTCCAAATGAGTGTGGCATTTAAAATAGGCCATCGGAAATTAAATGGAGGTTAGCGGAGGACTGGAGGGCAGCTGGTCAGTCGATATGGGACCAGCAGGGTGGCATGCACGGGACGCTGCCCCAACCTGCATGAAGCAGTGTGCTCGCATAGCTCACCCATAGCTGGCAGTGTGCTAGAGTGTACATGCTGGAGCATAGACTGTAAGATGCATAGATCGAATGCTGGCTTGAGACGCCTTGGTCAGGAATATTAAAGGTTTTTCATGTTTTAGTTGGGAACAGGACTTGGTTTGGAGAAGGTACATTCACTCACTGAATGTTCCTCATGCAAAACTAAATGCAGCTGAGTAAAAGCATTGGCATGCACCCGTTTAGCCTTGCCATGAGGGCTGAATTTAGAACGGCCCAGTCCACAAAAGCGCAGTCATCATTGTTATGGCTGGCATTGTTCTGAATGGAGGTAATAGGTTAACGCGCCGTGTCATTTATATAATCTGTAGCCTTTGTCTTTGAGCTGCTGAGACTATCACAGGTTTGGTAAGACGATCACTTTGACAGAGATCACGTACCAACTTCATCCCCTGGTACTCGAGTCTGATCCGGTTTTGTCGACTTGGCACATGCGATATGTAGGTCACAGCATGCCGCCATACACTCTGAATGTAGGCTGGACGCTCTATATGTTTGTGCCAATGTAATCATAGTATTGTAATCAAGATGCTGTCCCTGTGAACCTGGATGCCAGTGACCGTGTGGGCTCTGAGTGTGTAGTTTACACAACCTGCAGCTGCAGGCGGGCAGTATGTGTGTCAAGATGATTATGGTAATGGGGATAATTCATGGTGGAGATTTGAAACCATGTGTGGTCAGCACTTTGCAGATAAGGTATTACATAACATGGGAGTGTGTTCTCTGAGCATGTAACCACAGAATTAAACACAACGTGCTGCATGTTGTTCATTGCATTGATATAAATTTGCACTTTACCAATACCAATACTGATTATTAGTAATCCAGAACACCAATACCTGATTTTTTGGGCTGATATTTATTTGCATCATTATTATATAAATATAAATAAAATAATAAAAAATATTCCATAAATTATTATATAAATTAGAAAATTGCAGTGTCAAAATATATAGCGATAATCATATTAGTGAAAACATTGCAAAAAAAACAGTTACAAAAAAAAAATCTTAAATTTGAAGGAAAACGAATAATAAGTTTAAAATCCTATATTTAAGAGCCAGATCAAGAACGCCGGATCGGATTTGTTGTGTTTAAATGTCTGTGAGAGGCATCTGTGTTCAAACTAAATTTAAAACCAGTGAAAAAGGAAATAAAAATTTGTAATCATAGTAAGGGAAACAACAGGCCGCCCACTCACTCTGGCTCTACTTTCCTGAAGACAGAGAGGAGGTGATTTTTCTGAGTGGCCATCACGTACATCAAAATCATGATACCAAATCACAGCCCTGGTGCAGCTCAGATGCTCGTTCGCTGCGTGGACAAGAGCTGGCGTCGACCCCCTGAGCTCAGTCCGATCAGAGCGGGGCGTCCCAGTGGAATATGATTACAGGTGACAAAGCATTCACTTTCATTGACTTTCTTTTTAACACTCGAGTGAATACTGAGTTGGCATTCACAAATGCCGCTGTTGCATCTCGGTGCACCTCACTTCATTTCCAGGTCCGACTGCCAGCTCTGGCCGGCTGAGCTCCACTGCAGGCCATCTAAAGGAAAAGCCTGGACTGTCTGTGTGCTGCTGCAGCCCGTTTCCACGCGACAGACGGGCCAGATAATGCCATTTAGTGGCAAGTTGGCTACATCCTTTGTCGCCTCAGATTCTTACATTGAATCAGCGTCGACCTGTCACATGTGTTTAATATTCCCTGATAACCAGTGAAAGCTGAATGCTGACGGTGTAGTTAAACTCAGCTTTACCTCAGCTGGCATGTGGACGCCAGAGTTGGCGGTCTGCAGTCTGTCCTGAGGGGAGAGGTCGAGTTGCAGTATGGTTGTTTTCAGAACTACACTCCTAACTTGTTTTTTAATGTGCAGCGTCTAGGAGGTCACAAAGCGGGCAGTATTGTTTCCTTTGAGCTGCTTTCCTGCTGGACGAGCAGCGTGAAGCACATTCCCTGGCTCCACGCCAGAGGACTCAGCCCACATCCAGCTCTCTGCCTCTCTGAGCTTATATATCTTAAGTGTTATTGACCTCAGATAAGACAGGAACATGTCAGTAACATGCACAGCGCTCTGGTGCTCTGAAGCTGCTTTTCACTGCAGTCATTTGGACAGCTCTTTGGCTCCGTCCACTGAGGTTTATCCAGCAGTTTGACATGTTTTATTCAACTCTCTGACCAAAATTTATTTATTCTGTTCCTTATTGTTACTACTACTACTACTACTTAAACAAGACTTGACATTTTCCTATTATATATATTTAAATATGGAATTTTCTGTAAAAGGTTCAATAAAACGTGTACAAACACATATAAAGATAAAACATGTTAAAGTGAAGGCCGGCCTCCTGGGCTCCTGCTGCCAGCTTTGTCAAACAAGCCTCTGACAGAATACGATGCAGAGCCAGTCACCTCGTCATTACCTGACCAGTGATCCCAGTCCTGTCTGCTGAAGGCCTCCAGCCGACCGGTCAGCCCAGTCTGCTGTGTGTCATCAAGCCTCTGTAGAAACCAGCAGAAGCAGAGCGTAAACTTTCTCCCCAGGCTCCGGGTCTCGTGTTTGGAGTTTTAATGTCCCCCAGTAACCTTGGATCCCTGTGGAGCTGCAGGATTTGTGTGTGTTTGTGTGAAGGAGGCAGTTGAGCCGCTCACACAGCGACCGGCCAGCTCCGCCTGCAAATCACAATCCACCTTTTGTGTTTTTCTTACCGCTCTGACAGGCAAACCCGACTAACCCTAACCACCAGCATTTCTCCTCATCCTCCTCCTCTTCCTCCTCCTCCTCCCCCTTGTCTGGATTTCCACTTTGACTGAATGTGTTTGTCTTCATATGTCAGAGCAGATCTCACCCCCCCTCCATGTTTTCAGATGTTCCACCTCATTCTCACTGTAACTCACAGCACTGCTGGGTGGTGGTGACGGGACTGCAGCTGGAAATGCTGCACTGTCAAAGATTTCATCTGTGTGTGTGTGTGTGTGTGTGTGTGTTTCCAGGGGGCAGAGGCCATGGTGCTGGAGAGTGTGATGTTTGCCATTTTGGCGGAGAGGGAGTTAGGACCCAAACTCTATGGGATTTTCCCTCAAGGCCGACTGGAGCAGTACGTCCCTGTGAGTCACCATGTTGTTTGCTGTCGGTGTGTACATGTGTGTGTGTTTTTGTACATGTGTTGGTTTACTTGTAGTACTACATGGTTAATGCAGATATGAACTCGGTATAGTGTAGGTACAGATAGCTGTTCTGTGGGACAGTGGTGGTGCTGTCCTCCAACATGTGTCCAGAAAAGAAAACAGATGAAAAGAAACTTGATGAGTCCTCCTCTGCGCTCGCTGCTCGCTGCTGCTGCTCTGGCGTGGAGGGATACAGGAAGTGCCCAAGTTACCGGATCTTTCTGGATGTTGATAACAGGCAAAATACAGTTATAAACAGTAATCTGAGGGAAACTGTTGTCTGTGAGCACTCGGTAACCGTATGTGCATTTTATTTGTCACCCATGAAGTGATGTTAACCTTCTTCTGCCTTTAACTTGAAGAGTGTTAGCTCAGTGGCAGGAGGCTAACAGTTAGCATGTGGAGCATCCAGCAGCACCACTGTCCTGCAGAATGGGTGAACTGTCCCTTTAAGAAAGGAGGACTTTTCAGGGATGTGGCTCATGCTGACTGTGGGAAAGGGTCATCTTCAGGCTAGTTGGGGGTTTGCTTCAGGGTCAGGATGTGAATGGGCTGAAGTTAGGACCAGGTTAGGCATGCAGCACCAAGACTGTGGGAATAACT
>OMLB01008842.1:1188-21003 GCA_900302555.1 Myripristis jacobus | reverse complement strand
TGGCCAGCCACTCAGACAAAGAGACCTTACCCTCTCTCATTCAGGGAAACACTGCTACTTCTTCTGTCTGTGTGTCGACCATCCACTGTGACAACTCACCAGACAGGGTGAGTACAACCATACTCCCAGTATGCTTCTCTCTCTCTCTCTCTCTCTCTCTCTCTCTCTCTCTCTCCCTGGATTGCTGTAGCTGTATCTTTAAAGTTTCCCCCTTGTCTATCTTACCTGTTCTCTGCAACTGGAAATTCCATTATTGATCTTTTACTCGTACTATACTTACTATAATTTGTGGGGACCTGTGTGTGTGTGTGTGTGTGTGTGGTATGTGTGTGTTCACCTTTTTTGCCGGGGGATTGAAAGTCAGGAGCGCGCGTGCATGCGTGTGAGACGGGCTCAAACACATGCAACAAGAAGCAAACCAATGCTTTGCATGCATTTGTATGTATGTTTAAAATTTTTTTTTTTTTTTTTTGTAATATACCCCGACTGATTTTTTTTTTCCTTCCAGATCGTTGACATGATGCTATTCTCTTCTAGTTTGGTCTTGCTCAAACACAAGGGAGCACTCACATAGTCATTGCCCCAAGCATGAAAGTTTTTCTATTTTCGCTGAGTACAACAAAACGGACTGTCAATCTGAAACTGAAGCTGTTCCAGGACAGTGAAAATGACATCATACACCGTCTCAGTCAAGTATAAAATCACAGATGGCTATTTATGGTGGCATCCACCCTTCAGGACACTACCACTCGCTGAAATATGTGCCTTGTGGGTTGAACTGCAGTCTGTTTGACTTCTATTCATTCTGCTCAGTGTCCTATTTCTTATGTCAAGGTTTACATACGTATGTCGACCTGTGGGCTTGCATCCCCCTTAAAGGAGCATTCTATGTGTGTAATGCATCCATGTTGTCCGTCTCCCTGTTTCGCGTATTAAATTTGGATGTTCCTCAGCAGCTCATGGACTTGCAGCAAGAGCATTTTGTGTACTCTTCAATGGAAGATTATGGAAAACTCCTACAGGAAAACCATGAGAGTTAAAAGTCTCTTTTTGGTTCATCATGAAACTCCCTGTGAGACGAGTTCTGTCTTTGTTTATATTTTGATCATGTGTTCACCAGTTTTACATCAGACACCTTTAGTTACATCTGGATATCCCCTTCTACCAAACATACAAACTGCTTTTCATGGTGAAGTGTATCTGAATGATGCCTGTTGCCATTTTTAGTATTATTTTGTCCTTGGTGTAGACTGGAAGAGAAATATAATGGTTGTATCCTTGATTGGTGGTTTTGATCCTTTGGCTATCAAAATGGCCACGATGTACAGATTGAAAGATGTGGCTACACAATTTTTAAAAAATGAATGAGAGTGAATGGGAAAGTCAAAGAAAACCATTAGAGCCCCGTGTCTCACAGGGTGCCAGTTCATAGTAGGAATCCCATGCGGGGAACTTCCCATGAGATTTTTTTCCATCTCTCAGTGGCATTTATATATACTCACACCCAGCCTACCAGATCCCTATATTAGTTAATCATTAATTCACTTCTTGTCTGCTCTTGAATGCCTACACCCTGTTGAATGCTATCTGAAGATCTGGATGTACAAACCTGAATGGCAGGGTTTCAGAGCCACTTTAACATGTAGTAGGTAAAATTCTTGCACTATAGTAACGCATGTGGAGCCACTGGGATGATATTGCAAATGCACTGGTGTGCTTTTGACTTAACAGAAACTGAGATCTGTCCCTTGTGTGTGTGTGTGTGTGTGTGTGTGTGCACAGAAGCCCTTTTTGTGTATGTCATAATATGAGTTTATTTTTGCTTCCAGTACCATAGGAAATGTGCAGTACAGCTTTGCATGCTTGTTTCCAGAACTCCGCAACAGCTTATGCAAAAAGTCAAGAGGTCACTCTTTTGTATTCAGACACGCAGGCAGAGTAAAGCAGATGAGTAGACACACACACACACACACCCACACACTCACAGACACACGCTGCCACAGCATATCCTTTCATACTCATTCACATGTGTGCTCTATAGAATGGGCCAGATATTGGATTACCAGGGAAGCTGTTATCCTATTACAAGACATAGGTTGTAGGCTGTCATCTGTGTATGATATCAGACAGACTAAATCAAGGGAAGTGTGTCACGCAGACAGACACGCACAGACGTGCATACACAGATGTACACATGCACACACACTGTCACAGACCGCTGGGGCATGTGTTCACACCTGTACATTCCTTGTCTTGAATTTCACTTTGAGTGCTTACAAAACATTACAGCTAACCCAATGTCGGATTGACGGGGGCGTGGGTGAGTGAGAGGGGGGTCAGGCTTGTCCCGTAGGAGTGCAGAGGCTGGGTCACCACTGTTACGATAGGAGAGCACTAGAAGCCCTTGCAGACAGTTGGAAGAGAGTATTGGTAGCACATTGCTGGAAGCCTTAGGATTAGGAGATTTTGAGTGTGAAGTGCCTTAATGCTCATGGCTTTAGGCATTAAATTTCTGAGTAACCAGGTAAACTTTGAACTCAGCCTCCCTCGGCACTAAGCCTTTGGCCTTTACCTAAATTGGCAAACCACCCAGGGGAGTGGCCGTTACTGTACATGAGTCATGAGGTGCATAGAAGACAGATTGTAGGTGAGGAGTAGGTGAATGCTTATGATTTCAACATAAACATACAGACACACACAAACCACATTGGCCCATAGCAAAGGACAGAAGGAGCTCAAATCGCCTAAAATCCAGTTCTACCAGACGTGTATCTTTTTTAAAGTCATATCTGTGTTTTGAATTTAGTTTTATGATGGCTTTTATAGCCCCCATATTGCAGTTGCAGTTGTGACTCACTGGTTACCAACTAAAATAAATTTCCTTTTGGAAGAAAGCAACAAAAACAGAGAGGAGGTTACTTACTATCTCCCTTTTCTTTTGCTAGAGACATAAAGCCTGACGAAAAATGCGTCATGAATCAGACTATTGTGCTGTCAGTGAAGGTGCCTGGGTATCTTTTCATCAGCAAGAAGTCGGTGTAAAAATAGCCAGAATAGTGTTTTCGTCATCAGTTCTGCGTGGAGCCTAGACAGGCCGCCCACTGTGCTGCATGCTGCGTCCCTGCTGCAATACCTAGTGCAAATGAAACTGTCAGCCCACCACTGACATGGTTACAGCTTGCTTTACATGGAGCAAGATGTTCTTGTGTTCTGACCTGGAGGCCCCTGCGTCTTTTCACGTAGGTTCAGGCCATCCATGTATACTGATCATATCAACCATATGTGCTTTACTGCACTCTTCCCCATGTATTTGTAATGTGTGGTGCATCACACTCAGTCCTTGACTAGGTGTGTGTACTCATCGGTTGAAGGATTCATCAAATTTCATCACACATAAAAACTTGAAGCCGGCAGTGGCACATTTCCTCTTATGCTTTATGGTTAATTTGCTTTTTGGTGTTTTGAAACTGTTGAGAAGCCTGGTTCACTGATGGTTTTGTTATTGTATTTTTGTTACTATTGTATTTGGTTCTGTGCAACACAACTCAAATCTACAGATGTAGATTTGAGAACTGTGGGTAACAGCACACAGTTAATTGTTGAAATACACTAAATACCAAATACCAAATTTAGATTTAAAAAAAAAAAGAAAATTTTATGCACCAATGCACTCGCACTGCTTGCACTGCACTTGCACTGCTTCAGGGAACAACTTTTTAAATCCATGTTTGTTTGTATTATCATCATCATCCTCTTCTTCTTCTTCTTCTTCTTCTTCTTCTTGTTCTTCTTCTTTTTTTTTTTTTACTTGCATCATGGATTGTGTGATGCTGTCTGTGTGACAGATTTCCACAATGTCAGATAATTCATTTCACTTCATTTTTTTCCGAGCAAGGATGCATGTCAAAATATGCAATGTATACTTTAGAAATAGGTCAGATGCATATCCCTGGCATGGTTTAAGGTCAGATTAAAATGCCTCCATCAAAATGCAATGCCTCCATAGCTACGCTGTTTGTGTCTGTGGTTCCGGGATTGCCCGGAGTGCCTGCTGTTGTGGCTTACATGCACCTCTCCAAAAATGAATAGTGTGTGTAAACGACGACATTTGTGATTTGTCCACAAGACCGCTTTGTACTTCTTCTGTGTTTTGCGGTGGATTTCCAGTTCATTCAAGTGGCTTGAACTCTGGAGGTTTGCAATTATGTTCCGGTGGTGCCAGCTCATTTCTAAATTATACAGAATCAAAGATGCCACTAAATTTGTGGAGAGAAATATCCCAAAACATCTGTTTGGGCATGACTATTTGTCCAGGATTGGGCTTTCTCTTTCAAGTAATGTAAACATAATTGCCTCTGTTTTAATCTGTGCTTCATTAGTACAGAAATAAAAGCTTAACACTGTTGTCCAGTGTTTCAGGGATCAGCTGTCCAGCGCACAACTACAAATGTCCACACAGTGTAGGCTACCACGGTGGACATTTCAACTCATAAGTATAGACTGACATTTAGGCCCATCTTCAAAGAAAGAAGGGGAAAATGCCAAGAAAAACTGTCCTTGCCATTCTGAATGATCCTCTTCATCCTATGCTGAAGTGCTCTGAAGGGAAAGGTGGTTGCCTCCAGGATGACAAGGCGCCCTATCTGCAGGGCAGCGCTACTCCTACCTCTCCCCCTGGAAAACACACCCTGCATTCCACTGTGTGTGTTTTCAGTTTTTTATTACTAGTATTTGGTTTGTTTTTGTTCAGTAAATGCAAAATGGTACTGTTTCCCTGGCCACTAAAGTTATTCTGTTAGCTTTGTGGAGTTAGCTGTGTGCATAGTGCAGCTGCAGCTGTTGGGACAGTTGTATTCATGTGAGTGGCAGTTGCACTCACACCTGGAGAGGTTAATGAAGCTCTTTGTCAGGTAGGGAACATTCCAGCGCTGGCCTGGGGGTAGAAGGTGAGAGGTTGATGGGGAGTCTTGATATCTCCCTGCTCCCCACTCGCAGCTTCTCTCACTGTTTATTCTAGACTTTCTCCCTCTGTAAGTCTCATTCTCCTCTTTTTCCCCTCTTGCCTGCTTCTTTCAGTCGAGGCCTCTGGCCAGTTCATCAGCACTGCTACCGCCCCACCCGCATCATCCAAACCAAATGCTGTTATTTTTACTTCAATCTCTGTGATGTCATTGTGTTTTTGTCTCAGTCATATTTATTTAGCCATCATCTGAATGGCCTGGAGCCATTCCACAGAAATCCAGAAAACGTTGTCATTGTTATTAAGCAGAGGATTTGTTTTTAGGTGACACGTGATGTGTAGGGCATGATAACAGTATGATGACTTCCTGCCTCTTGTTCCTCAGCTTTTGTCATCTGATTTGCTTTGCCCTATATTACGCCCTCTTGTCTTGTCATGTCTCTGTGTTTGGGTCCATATTGTGCCTAGCATCATGCACATCAGCCTCCTCCACCCCTAATTCATAAATAATGACCATGCAGCAGGCAGGCAGGAAGCCAGAGAGAGTAGCAGAGCAGACATGCTGGCTGGCCAGCCTTGGTCCCAGAGCCACTTATCTTTCACAATAATGACATATGCATTGACTAGCCTGACGAGAGCGACTAAATAGAGACTCAAGATTCGGGAAAGCTTCCAGTTTGGTCTCATTACACATTTACCATAGCAGAGGAGACAACTGTACCACTCTCTCTGTCTTGATTGTACAAATATGATGGCTCTGACAGTATCAAACAAGGTGTGGGTTTAGTGCTTTGCAGAGATAACGTTGCTGTTTTTAGCTTCGAGAATCCATAACGGCTGGCATTTCTTCAATCTGCTCTGCGTGTGCGGTAGGAGCAGGAGGGGCAACACCTATAAAAATACGCTGTCAAATTAACTTTGAGAAATGACTGATTCCCCTTCACTGACCTCTCCTTTCCTCCCTCCCTCCCGATCCTTCTTAGATGACATGGCGTCCTCAGTACCGCAGCTCCAAGTTCCGCCACGTGTTCGGCAAGCCCGCCGCCAAGGAGAGCTGCTTCGATGGCGTGCCAATCACACGCAGCGTCCAGGACAACCACTTCTGTGCTGTCAACCCACGCTTCCTGGCTGTCATCACTGAGTGTGCCGGGGGAGGGGCCTTCCTGGTCCTGTCCATCCATCACGTGAGTGTCTCCACCTGCTTAATACAATCGACATCATGGCTGGTTTCCCAGACATGTCGGACAGCTCAGTGTGATTATACAGTCAGCTGATATTGACCTTTCAAAGAAGTGTAAAACTTAGTGTATATAGTGTTTCAGCCTGGATGCCAATTATAGATCGGGGAATATTGATGTCATTGTTGAGCCTGAATGTACCCTGAGAGGACAGTATTGAATACATCTTTGATTACAACCTATCGATTAAAATTTAGTGGGGTGAAAAAACTAGTAATTAATATGGGCTGATGGATTTTCATCATCGTGACCTGCATCGTTTTGTTAGGCTGACTGTCTTTTGCTACAAGGGGAGAGAGGCACTCCTGATTTTTTTTTTTTTTCATTTGTCAAACAGTGCTGCAGATATACCCTCATTATCTCATATTTCTTTGACGATGCTGAACAATATCAAGGGGAACCAACAAATGAAGATGGCTGCATACAAAATTCGCTCTCTGCGATGTCTTTTTATGTCTTGTTTTGGTGCAGAAACTTTATCAAGACATTTCTCATGGCGCCTCCAGTTGTTTTCTAGGCTTTCCTAAGTGCCTATGTTGTGCATGTTCCAATATGTAGAATAATACTTGATCTAAATGCTGCATGTCCACATTGAACTAGGAGAGTTTTGTGGTAACCTCAGTACATTTACCAAATGGAGTAAGCTTAAAGGAATACTGCAACATTTTGGGCAAAATACCCTTTTTCGTGCTTACCCTGACTGTACATGAATCTATGTCCAGTGGCTCTGTTTCTATGGGTAGCATTTAGTCTTAGCTTAGCATAAAGACTTGAAGTCTATGTGAGTTGGTAGCCTAGTGAAAAAATAAGCCTTACAGCAACTGCGAAGCTGGCTTATTTACTTACACTTTTTTTGGATTATTTTAGGAGAAGTTAGAACATGCAAATACACATGATATATTGTATAAATAAGACAGATTTGGAGTTGCTGTAAGGTTTATTTTTTCACTTTGATCAACCTAGGCTAAAGACTAGAAATGTTACCCTGATCCACTGGACACACAGAGGTGAAAATGGTGTCTAACATCTTGTCTCAGCCTGGGTAAGTTGGGAAAAAGGCTATTTTGCCCCAAACTGCGGAATATTCCTTTAAGGAACCTTTTAAACATGATTTCGGCTCCCAGGAGGGCAGTTCAGATCTGCAGTGACAAGAGATAGGGGAGCGTTTTCCTCTTTTGTGAAAATGTCTTGTGGTTTCCTTTCTTTTTTGTACAATGTTACTGCAGTGTTGTTGTTTTTTTTCCCTTTCTTGTGTAGACTGTACAGCATGTCGCATTCTGTTTGCTCGTGTACACACGTCACACCTGGAACTGAAGGCTCCGCTCTCACAGTATAAACAACACACGAGCTGTGGAGCCAAAAGAGTCTCGGAAAAAAAAAACTCCAGGCAGCTAATCCAGTACTACTTACACATCGTCTGTGGTCTTTTATTCCATTATTCTGTCTTATCTCCCTAACCTGTTTCAGCCCTTAATGCGATTAATCACACATTATCCCAAATGTTATTCATGCTTATTATCACATTCACTGCTGTTATCCATAGTTACACTCAGGCAGACCTTCTCACCTGTGTGCTGGCTAAATTTACATTCTTGCTTTATATCTGCAGTCCAGAGTGATTCATCACATTGAACACCTCTCCCTCCTTTCTCCCCCTCTCCCTCTGTCTCCATCTTTTAAAAGGAGTCGGTAAATTTATCACCACCATCCTGGCATGGGCAGGAATTGCATATGAGCTTAGGAATGACATAACTCATGTATTTAACCCCCCGCCCCAACTCTTCCCCGTCTCGAGGAGGTGAAACTTCAGCGCCCACCCGTCTTCACATCCCACCTATGTGCACGTGTGCTCTCACACACACAGATAAGCTGTTGGTCTGACTTTACGCATATATGCACACTTGAAGACACACATGAGTTTCATATTCTGCATGTGTGCATTTGGAAAGTGGTTTGGGAGGATGGCAGCCCTTAAAAAATGGTTACATCATCCCTTTATAACAAACACACCTTTGCTACTCACTAATCCAGTCCGTAAGTGTGTGTGCGAGGGCGAGAAAGAGAGAAAGAAGGAGAGTGCTGTTTGTGTGTAAACACCCGAAAGAGGGTTCTCTTCAACAGTAGCATAATTAGCAATATAGTAGACTGAAATCACTCAGTCACTGTTCATTTAGCTCATCACGGGATCACCAAATACCATAGTGTATGCCACAAGGCACATTTTTCTCTGATTCCCTTCTTGAGTGTAAGGTATTTCATCTCAATGTTGGGCAGGGATTGCTCCCGTCACATTTTCCTGGGATGAGTTGGCCACTTGCAGGCTGTGTTACCTGTCCTAACCTGTAGCAAAAGAGGCTGTCTCATTCAGATTCTTCAGAGCTTGAGAGAGCAAAGTCTGCCACTCTGTGGATTACATCACCATTACTGGCATTGACGTTTCAGTCTATTAATATGGATTGAAAACCTTGCACCAAATCATTAAACGACCCCTGCCTGTGCAGAAACAAATTCATGTCGGGTACAGTAATGTCCCACTAATCATGCTCTGTGTTGTGATTCTTTCTTTTTTTTTTGTCTCTGTCAGACAGGGAAAGTGGACCCCCACCACCCCAAAGTATCAGGCCACAGGGGCAACGTGTTAGACATCAAATGGAATCCCTTTAATGACTACTGCATAGCCTCCTGCTCCGAGGACACCACGGTTAGTATGCAGACACACACACACACATGCATTTTCAAAGTGGTTCAGTGGAGTGTTATGATCTCCCTGGAATATGAGCATGTAGGAGCAAGGTGATCATTTTATTGCTTTGCAGTTTAGCCTTCAAGAACTTTGGGCCATGCCACACATTCCACAGCTCTGACTTATCGGTGCAGGTCAAAACAAATTCCTTTGCACAGAAAGAAAGGAAGAGTAAACAGGGTTTGTTTCCTTTAATGCTATTTTTACAAAGTGTGTCTAGGGTTGCGTCGATTATGTTCCACAGTCAGTAGCATGTGCATCCTAGTTTATTTCCGTGTTGTGATTCATAGGTTGTGAGGTTTAAAGTCTGGGTGGCTGACTTGTGTGTGCTCTGTGTGTGTAACAGGTAAAAGTGTGGGAAATCCCTCCTCATGGTGTGTTTAAGAACCTGACAGTGCCATGGAAGGAGCTGCAGGGTCACAGCCGCAGGGTGGGCCTCATTGAGTGGCACCCGACT
This sequence comes from Myripristis jacobus, assembly GCA_900302555.1. Taxonomy (NCBI): domain Eukaryota; kingdom Metazoa; phylum Chordata; class Actinopteri; order Holocentriformes; family Holocentridae; genus Myripristis; species Myripristis jacobus. The sequence goes on along the minus strand of OMLB01008842.1, from coordinate 11,605 downwards.
GCTAACAATGTGCTCTTTAGTACTGCCTATGACTACCAGGTAATATAAACACACACATATACCAAGATATAAAAGAAGTTAAACTGTGACTTAGCACATCAGCAATTAAATCAGACAATGCAGCCAAACAGGTCACAGCACTGTACAGCAGCTAAGTTGTTGTTGACAGATACTGATGCTCACTGCTACAATACAGTGCACTAAACACTGCTCCATTGGCCTGTAAGGAGTTCATGCTGGAGTATGTCCTAGCAAAATGTGTGTGCTTTTCTACACAAGTGGCTTTGATTGGGAGCACAGCATCACAAACCCTGAATAAGCTATCTTGTGGTTTCAGGTCAATGTCACTCTAAAATGCAAAGCAGCTGTGCTGGCTGTAGCTGAATTTCTGTGTATATGTGTATGTGTGTGTATGTGTGTGTGTGTGTATGTGTGTGTGTGTGTGTGCGGGGACCCTAGGTAATGGTCTGGAACCTGGACTGTCCAGACCAGGTGATAAAGAACCCTGTGCGGACTATCAGCCACCACACAGATGTGGTCCTGTCCATGTCCTTCAACACGGACGGCAGCCTCCTGGCCACCACGTGCAAGGACAAGAAGATCAGACTCATGGAGCCACGCACAGGAAACCTGCTGCAGGTACTGCTGTGTGTGTGTGTGTGTGAGAAAGAGAGAGAGGGAGAGAGAGAGAGAGAGTGTTTAGAGAGAGTGTTTAGGTCAAGTGCATGATTACCTTTGCTTGTTTTTTCCACGATAGTTCTGCTGTTGAATTTGGGAAATCCGATGCTTTGTAATTACCTTTGGAGAACACGTACTTAGCCCTTACATGCTGATGTAATGCCCTGCACATCACTGTGGAGCAGAAAATGCCGTAGCATGACAGCCAATGTTGTGAGAGAGGGAGTTCCCTGTTTGTTTCCACCGTCCCATTGCCTGCACTGCTCCAGCACCACACAGCCAAAACTGACACCTGCAGCCCTCGGCATAGCTGCCAGGACCTCTGGGTCACCGGCCCGTGACTCACACACCACATCAGTGTGTTCTCAGACCCTTTGCTTGCCAGACAGGCTCACATGGCAGCACAGACAGCGCCATTGCAGAATGTTACCATATTAATTATTAAAATGATGTGTTGGAGGCGTAGTATTGTTAGTAGCTTTACTTGCCAGGCAGTTTTATTGTAGCAACACAATCATAAAACTAATCATATTGTTGGAATCATATTACATGTTATATGTGTAATGATACTGTTTTGCACTTTGGACTCTGTAAATATTTGAGTCTCACTGGCTGGAGGATATCTTTTAAGTATATTGGGTTACTGCAAAAATAATCTCTGTCAGGAGATTAATCTTCTGTTCTATATCAGTGTTCACTTATACATTCAGTTCATATAATACTACAGCTAATCATAATAATAACAATTGCATTAACTAGTGTCATTATGGTAAGTTATCTATGTTAGCTGGCAGTTGCAGCAACCTGTACCTTTTTAAAATCTCAACTACTTAAAACTATTGTGATTATTTTACACTAATTTATGTTTTTGTGAAGATATGTAAAGTTTTTAATCCATTTTGGCAAATCCACAGTGTCTACAGTGCTTTAGCTCAAGTTTAATGACATTAGCTGAATCAGCTGGTAGCATCTCTGTTGCTGTTCCACTCTGACTCGTTTAAAAAAAAAAAAAATTTCAGAGCATATTGCTGCCTAAATTAATTAACCCTTTTTTATCGTTGGCAAATGGCTATGGTATAAGCATGATAATGCACAGCTCAGAGTCCATTATCAAGTGCATTATCAAGCTATTCCACTTTGTGCTGTGGTTTTCTTCACCTCCACGCTGTCCAGTAATTCCAAATATCAGGACACCTCAGAGTGGATTATTGCTCACGTAAAACCTTGGCAAGCATTTTCTGTGTTACTTTTCTGTATCCTTGTATCAAACTTTTACGTATTGATATTTGGCAACAACAAAAAAAAAAAATCAGCAGATCTTATGATGTTCTACATAACAGCTGTTCTCACTGTCTGATTTGTACTTTGGTGTATGTGGTGTTTGTAGGATGCCAACTGCAAGACACACAAAGCCCACAAGGTGCTGATCCTAGGTAACTTGAAGATGCTCCTCACAACGGGAAGTTCGCGCTGGAATGCTCGACAGATGGCTCTGTGGGATCAGGTGAGAACAACACTACATTTTAATGACCATAGTAGTAGTAAAACATTGGGGCTGTGAATCTTTGGCTTAACAGAGGTTCAATCCCATTTACAATGCACTAGTTTGTGATTTAATTTAAGAATGAGTCATTTTTTTGGTATGATTCAATTCAGTTGGAGTTTATAAACCATGATTTGAGTCAAGGATACTATTACTTTTGGCAAACATTTTACATCCATTAAATAAGGTAAGGCTATCTTTATTTCTGAAATGTGAAAAACCAACAAAATAGATTTACTTACATCATGTATTTAAAAAAATAAACAAAATGAATAATTGAGAGTGATTGGATTTAAAGCATTTTATTTCAAATCAGGTCAAAGTCAGGGTGATAAATAGGTTTCTTTCAGCAAACTGATGCAGATGAATCAGAATAATGATGCCATGAATGAACTGTTACACCCCTAGAGATGACGTTATTTGTATTGTGTTTTTCTAAGCCCATAAGATGGCTCACAATGAGGAGAATAAAATACATGGACCCAAGTTTACACAAAGAGTTACGGAAAGAAAAGGACAGTGGCAAAGGCAAAGAAATAACAGTGGAAAGAAAACCTCTTTACTTAAAAGCACATTTGTAGAAATCTGTTTAAAAAAAGCCATTCTGTTCACTTGAGCTCCTCTGGGGAAGAACACAGCAGGTTGAACTGATGGTGGAAACTAGTTCTCCTTTAGTCTTAAATCGAGGAATGAGCAGAAGGTCCCTGTGCTGAGGGATCCCAGGTTCCCCAGGGGAATAGCTATGAACAAAAACCACAGTCAGACTCTGAGACAGCACTGGGAGCAGGTGAGGAAAGTAGAGCTCAGCACAGTACTTTAGGAATACCTTTACTACAACCACAGTCAGTCGAATAGTCAGGTTGCACTAGAGGATGAACGTGGGCTAAGCATTCAATCAGTTTACTCCACATTACATCACATATGAATCAAATATTCAAAATGTAGAAGAGAAAACAAAAAAAGGAGACAAAAGCTCTTCATATAATCCAGATGTAAGAGTGTATGGAGCTGACCACAACACTGAGACACTTCAAAACAACTCCTAGCCCCACATACTAAAGTCTGAGGTGGCGGCTGGGTCACACAGCTACGCCATCTAGTGGACAATTTGATGGACCAGCCTAATCACTCAGCAGCACACCATCAGATCCCACTGAGGCTGTGCTGAACTTCACACAGAGTTATTCCCAACTTTAGTTTGTAATTTTCAGGTATTGTGATCACACGTGTGAAGAAGCTGTGCTAAAGAAGCTGTTAATAGCTTGCAGCATGCTGACATCTGGCCGGTGTGTTTTGATGTGTGAGAATGTATCGAGTGGGTGGAGGATTATGGCTGAAATGCGGATTACGGCTGGAGCTCTCAGCATTTTTAATTCTGCACTGGAGAGAGATGTTCACGTATGGACTGACTTTTGTGATCAGCAATGGTGATGTCAAGGGATGATCTTTATGTGTCACTGGTGTCATCAAGTGTGTGTGTGTGTGTGTGCACTTGCAGGAAAACCTCTCCGTGCCTTTGTTACAAGAGGATGTGGATGGTGTATCAGGGTTGCTCTTTCCTTTCTATGACCCGGACACATCCATGCTCTATATTGCTGGGAAGGTGGGTCTCTCAAAGCACTCAAATGTTTGTTCATGGCACCCATTGTCCTGAACATGGTGCCATAATTATACATTCACACACTCATATGCAAAATGCTCTCCAGGTTATTTTGGTTCAAAGTTTTCTCTGTCTCTGTCAGGGTGACGGAAATATCAGGTACTACGAAATCACGCAAGAAAAGCCCTTTGTGCACTATCTCACAGAGTACCGCTCGCTCATGCCACAGAAAGGAATGGGTAAGGGACGGTCACACACACACACACACACACACACACACACACACACACACAGCTGAGCACTGACAGCAACTGTACGCTATTGCTTTGCAAGTTCCAAGACACCTTTTTACCCACCTTTACTTAACTATTTAACTATCCCACCCCCCTCGTTGTACATTTCAATCAGTGACTAGTTTCATAGTTTCCTCAGCTGAATGTTGCACAGAAGTTCAAAGGCTGCTGATTGGTGTTTGCAGCTCGGTTCCTGTCTCCTGTGCTAACTCTTCTGCACCTGTAAGCAAACCTGCTGTGCAAATAAGCGCACACAATATTTGAATAGCCAAACCAAGCTAAGCTACGTTATGTAAGCAAAGCTAAGTTATGGATTATGTGAAGTGACATACAGCAAGCACCAGCAGAGGCCAGCAGCCACACAGATATCATGGACATATGTCTCAGACTTTAATCTCAAATTATAGCAAGAGAGAGGATTAAAAAGTAGTCTAGCTGTTTACCAGATCAGCGCTTATGGAAGTGGTTGTTTTTTCACAGCAATAATTGTGCACTATTGATCAGCTAAAGTACAAGGTAAATGTTTTTTTTCCCACTGCACAAACAGTGTGCTTTTCCCGTATTGGGTCCTGGTCTGGCTTAGCACTGTATGGCACAAGGGATGATCTTAATGTGTAGGCTTTGGTTTTCCATAGCATTTTTGAACATGTGTGGAGCCCTTTTCAAATAATAATAAAAACAAAAAATTCAATGTACACTGCAGAATGTACACTGTTTCCATCTTTTGCAGGTTTGTTGTAGTTTTCCATTATTTGCTTTGTTTGTCTCTCAGCTTTCTCTAACTCTCCATTTGTTTACACCGGCTCACTATTTAAAAATGGTGGACGGAGCTGACTGTTGACCTTGTGCATCTCTTGCATAATGGTAGAAATCCTGCCATCACCCTCCAAAAACAGGCTGATATCAGATACAAAGGGTGCTGCATCAGAACAGTCTTATTGTGGCTGTAATAAACAACAACTAAATATAGTGGTGAAGCATGTAGGACCATGATGATGTGGGTGCAGTACACTAGTGTGGTGAAAGAAGCACTTTCCTGTCGAACTCTGGGACCACGTGATCCCACTGAAATGTACCACAGATTGTCACAGGAGGTTATTCCTTCCTGTGGCCATCAGACTTTTTAACACTTCCCTTGCATAGCTGAACACTATTTAGTTGTTTATTTAACTATTTAACTGTGCAGTAATTTTATACCTGTAGAACTGTGCAATAATTCAATAGTGCAATACCTGGTGTATATATGGTGTGTATAGGTATACTTTTTACATATTCTCAAGTCCTCATTTCTGTATATATAGTTGTAATATTTGTGTAGGATTAAGTGTCTAATGCACATATTTTTATATTTCTTAATTTCTCTCTCTGTTTCTGTTAATTCCACTTATATGTATTTTTCTCTCAAGAATTTGAGAAACTGCAGCTGACCCAGTTTCCCTTTGGGGATTAGTAAAGTATTTCTGATTCTGATTCTGAGCAGAGTAAAATGCCTGTGTGTGTGTGTGTGTGTGTGTGTGTCCTCCAGGTGTTATGCCAAAGAGAGGCCTGGATGTGAGTTCCTGTGAGGTGTTCAGGTTCTACAAGCTGGTGACAATCAAGAGTCTCATTGAACCTCTGTCCATGATTGTTCCCCGCAGGGTAAGAGTACACAAACCCACACAAACCACAAACACTGGGGAAAGGCGCAAAAAAGAAAGAATCACACTGCAGCTGTTACTGTAGCAAATGTTAGAGACATATTTATGTGTGTGTGTGTGTCTGACTGTGTATGCGTTTCCAGTCGGAGTCGTACCAAGAAGACATCTATCCCATGACAGCTGGTAACAAGCCTGCCATGAGTGCAGAGGAGTGGCTCAGCGGCATCAACAAAGGTCGGGAGTGCTGCGCTTGTGCATTTGTATACATTAAGGGATGCAGGCTGCACTTTGTGTGTGTGCCGCTCAGCTCAGCATCGAGAGCCACTGGTGAATTACTCCAAACCAGGTTCACGCTGAGATTTGAAATGAACCTACAAAAATACAGCATAATATTTTATTTGAACTTAACTTTGAGTAACAAGAAGGCTTTTCTCTTCTACTACATGAGTGCATTTCACTTGCTTGCATTGCTTTGTTCTGATTCTGTAATATTTGTTATATTAGTAATTGCTTACTGTGTATGCAGGTTGTTTGTTGAAATGATTCTACAGAATTATCAAAGCACTGAAATTATAATTGTGTGCGTCTTGCTTTTGCTGACACTTAGCACACACTTCTCATTTTAGTGGAGAGTCCTAGTGGCAAATGCACTGTCATTCTAGGATATATTATTTTTCTTCGTGCAGTGTGTGATATCCATGGTCAAAGCAAACTGAGTTTTATTTTTGCTAACTTAAACGTCAAAATCTTTCACTTCAGTCGCTGTTCACTCTGTATGTATTTATTGAACTTAATCTTGCATTAAAGTGGAGCAGCTCATCACATTCCCTATTGCTCTCTTTGACTTCCAGACCCAGTGCTCATGTCTCTGAAGCCTGGAAGTCGAGTAGAAGAGTCATATCCCGAGCTGAGCATGGGTAAGGGGCTGGGCAGCTCATTGGACACTCGCAGGTCCCAGAGCAGGCCAGGTCTGCTACAGCTGTCATACATTCAGGACCAGCTCGGCATTAAAAGCGACAAAGAGGACAGCAGTCATACAGAGTCAGAAGACAACAGGAGCTGGACATTGGTCAGCAACGGACAGGATCCTGCTCTTTGCTCTCCTCCAAAGACTGAAAATGAGGTGGGTTTTGCATCATAAGGCAGTCATCCAATACATTTTTATCCTATTGTGTTTGCACATTGATATTTGGTTTTACTATGCCTAAGTTATTTTTTCTGTGTGCGTGTGTGTGTTCTCTTTTCAGCTGCGTATGAAGTTCCACAAGCAGCAGGAGGAAATCCGCCGGCTGAGGGAGCTCCTCAACCAGAGGGATGTACGCATCAAACAGCTGGAACTGGAGATTAAGAACATCAGAAACTCCCAGCCTCAGAGCTCGCTTTGATACAGCTGCTGCCCCATTCGGCCCACCATACAGAGTCACCTTCACTTGGTCTTAGGACACATCCATTACTATATAAACTTCCTAAACCCCTTTTTAACCCACCACACTTGTCTCCTCTCTCCTTTTCCTTCCCTTTTACGGGGAGTCCCCTTCCATTGATATGCCTCTTTCCTAGCCCCATATAATCACAGCACAGGGGTGTTTCAAAGCCAATATCACCTCAGCTTTTCATTTGTGTGTTCAAACTACCACGTTGTCAATTCTGCACAGGGTGCACATATTCTTTGTTCATGTACATACACTTTAAACACTGAGTCTTACTCTCATCCCATTATGTAATATATTTCAGAATCTTATTGCACCTATCTACCTGTCATCCCTTCCTTTTGTATGCTTCACAGCTATGCAAATTTGTTGTAATTTTTAGCTTTTTATTTAGCTTTTTGTTTTTTAAATGCGCTTTGTAGCTGAGGGGGGAAAAAGGATGTTTGTGCCTGTCTTAAATGAATGATGTGGTTGTCTGCCCATTATTTTAAAGCTGTCGCAGGGTGGGAGCAGACATCCTGTGTGATTGTAAAATAACACTGAATTTATTTTCTATGCTTTGTGGTTTTTGCATATTTAAACTACTGTGGTGTTAAGTCTAGAATGACAGACATATGTGTGCTTGAGTGAGAGTGAGCCGGGGTAAAAAGGACTGACAATACCATGCTCCCAAGCTTTCTAGCTTTTTGTGAAGCTGTGTTTGTATTTCAGTGACTGGAAAAACTGGTGGGAGATCAATCCATTTAAGAGGACAGTTGTGTAGCAGCAGCTGCCTTGTAAGCCATGTCTGTATCTGACGCCATATAGACATTTTTTTTTTTTAAATATTTATTCCGTTTTACAAAATGGTCAAAGAAAATGACAGCCACTTCAATAAACAATTTTAAATCCAAATTGAGGCTGAAACAGAAAACAGATTACAAAAAACCAAGAGCATGCAACTTATGAAAACAACATGTTTGCTTTTTCCCCTCATGTTATTGAGCCATTGTGAAGAAACAACTCAAAGGCACTGTGTGTATTAACATACAACCTACAGGGAACCTAATAAATGTTTTAGCAGTTTGTAAATGCTTACCAAAGCGATGGTGTCTTAAAGCAACCAGAACAATTGAAATGTGGAAAATTTATATTTACTCTGAACAGATAAAGAACATCATATCAGGGAATGTCTGGTTGTTGTTCATGTCTTCTGCCTTTGTGCAACTGGAACGCTTTCCGGAATTTATTTCTTTGAAAGTGGGGGTAATTTATTTTGACCCGCATTTCAGAACAAAGTAAGAACAAGAGAAAACATCCCCATCTCTCAATACCTGGTTCAGAGAAACGATCCACTGGTTGACATGTAAATATACACAGAAAGCACAGGAAAACAACTCATAAATACGTAGCAATGTGAGCAAACACTGTTAGTTGATCCTTCATGCTGTTTATCTCAAGTGTGACCAGTAAAATGCACTATAATGACAATACACACCTGTATTTATGTAGCCATAGGCACATGCATCACTTTTCATTAGAGCACCACCTTGTCAGGAGGGTGTCAAATGGATATTACCACTCACACACACACACACACACACACACACACACACACACATTCACACAGAGGCTCCAATATAATTGTGCTCTCTGACCCCTGTGACCTCTGACAGTACACTTCCAGCATCACTGGCTGTTTTTACTCATTGACTTTGATGTAAGAGCAGCAAAGCCAGGGCAAACTCTAACCACTGCCACATGTCTCAACATGTTCCCCTTATGTGCTGCTCTTGCTACAGGGCCAGCCAGCCTACACTGCTCAGAGCTGGTTCCATGCTACATAGGTTTAGGTGATAGGACTTCCATTTTCCCTCTTTCAGTCACTGAACCAACCAGTTTGATCATATCATTAGCTAAAAAACAACAACAGAGCCAATCTGAGCCTATTTTTTTAGGCGATGTAACCAGTAGACTGCTTCATATAAGCTGCCGTTCTCACTGTTGCTCCATTTCTCCCACACCCCTGCTTGCCTGCATACTGTTGAATTTGACCGGCCTGATATTACACTGGTCCACTGATAGTCCTTACGAGTTGGAGCACATTATGGCTGATTCAGTGAGAAATGGATCGAGTAAAAACGATGGTGTGTGAATTTTACATCACTGCACAGTTTGACTTAGTATTTGTGACACAATCGCTTTGAATACGCCACGATCAGATGCTGCAGTCTAAAATGTGTTTTTTGGTCCTTGCTTTTTGGCATTTCTCCCTCTAACTGTGATTGCATTCCTGTTCAAATACGAATGTGGACCATTCATTCCTATTGTGGAGGAACAAAGGCCGCTCAATTTTGTTAAACTGGATTTTGAATTTGATTCCATGAGTGCAGCTTTGGTGAAATGACACCAGTGTGCACCAGTGACACAAGGGGAACAAAATAATAAACTCACTGCCAACCAGATCAACAATTGCCAACCACATCATTTCATTTTGTGGTGTGCACCTCCATGTCTATAGTAGACTTACTGGTGCTTGTGTAAGTATAATGAAAGTTTAATTATACTTCTGTCATGTCATATAGTAGTTGAATTTATTGGTGATGAGCAGTGGAAAGTTAAATAGGGAATTTCTCTTCTTCTCCCTAAATCTTTTTAGTTGTTTCACAATGCACCAGCTTAGTTATCTTATAATTACTTCATTGCAATGTTGTGCTACAGTGATTACTGCATTACTTTTCAGAAAATTGCTCATGTAGAGTGGTTTAACTCTGCATATGATCATAATTCTTTGTGTAACTCTATTATGAATGATGTAGTAAATGCCAACCCCTTATAAAACATTATCAACAAGCCAAATGGGAAATAACTGCACCCAATCCATACTTATGAAACCTCTTGGTATTAAATCGTATATACTCTGACAGTCCCTTGACATTATACTAGAGCAATAATGTAGCAGCAGAGTCAACTGTAGCTTTCACAGTGGCGAACATGTCTGAATAAATAATCCATTTCATTTAAGGGTTGCTGCTGGGTAATATCGTGAGCCTCTCTGTGCCTGACTTAGCTGTTGTTGATTTTTTTTTTTAATGCAAATATTGTTATGTCTTTCATAATATGTCACTGTATACAGTTTAGTTAAAATTGAATGAGATTTTATCCTGTTCCCTTTAATATTATCCTGTTCATTTTAATATTTAATATTGTTTCTAAAACATGTAAAAAAAAAAAAAAAAAAAAAAAAAAAAACAAAA
>OMLB01008839.1:2980-15198 GCA_900302555.1 Myripristis jacobus | reverse complement strand
TTCACACACACACACACTCGGGTGTGTGTGTGTGTGTGTGTGTGTGTGTGTGTGTGTGTGTGTGTGTGTGTGTGTGTGTGTGTGTGTGTGTGTGTGTGTGTGTGTGTGTGTATCATCACTCTGTGCTGGGATGTCGCCTGGGAATTCTGATGTCTTCAGACAAGACATGATACTGGGCCCCTTTAACCTTGATGCATCTCTGTCAGACTGGATAACTTTTACTCTAATTCTAAGTGTAATTTCACACCGAGAACCTTTGGAGCAGTTTGATTCACTCCAGAGGGTTCAGTCCTTCAGTTTGGTTCATTCTGGGCAGCTGAGAAAAATGCCACTCGGACTCAAACGGCACCAAATAACAGCAACAGGACCCCTGAAAATTCCTCTCAGTCCTCTTCTAAGTGAAAAGCGATACATTTTGTTATTAATGAGAACTTAATCCAAACCAACTACAGGAAATGACTGCAGAGTGCTATGGTTTATGAGTACAAGGACATCTGATAGCCAGCAGTGTTGGGGCTAAATGCAATGCGTTTCCTTGTGTGTTTTGACTGGCATGATGACCACAGAAGTTAAATTCAGGCAAAGTTAAAGCAAGATGTAACTTCATCACGGTAAAGCAACCAAGGCATAAGTATCCCTACAACAAAGTGGCTGACATTTTAAATCAGGATTAATAAGTGTGATGAAAGAAGACAGGGAAACAAACTCAAAAATGGATGTAGGTATATGACTGGCATGTAAATATGCTCAGGTCATCTATCATTTGCCCATGTCAACTACTCTCTGTTGGACTAAAAATCAAAAACCAAATAAAAATGAAAACTAATGAAAAATACAAAACTGTGTAATAACTGTGGTCTCCTCATCAGAGAAACTTCAGCTCCAATACCACAAAGAAATACCACAGAAATACCACAAAGACAAAAACTCAAAGCACACGGCTGACAACGACAGTCGATATTGAATTTTGTTTTTCAAGTTTTACTTGTAAATGCTCCTTTGTTTTGAATATAGCTGGTTGAAAATGTTGTTTATGTGATGCTGCTATTTCATATGGAACCCAGTCATGTGATTTCTAAACTGGCTGGCAGTGTGTACACGATTTCTCTCTTTTACCACTCCCACACCTGCATTCGTAAAAACCAGGCAGACCACAAATCGAGCGCAGCCTGCAGTGGATGTCGGTACACTGTTTCTCACCAAGGAAAGCCATGTGAGCTGAAACATCCGCTGCTGCCATTTTAATTCACTTGCACTTTATTCTTTTTGCACTGTTTGCACTGTGGAATAAAAGATGTATTTTTGGCAACAAGTGAAGTCCTGATCTATCTTTTGCAGTGCGCAGGCCTCTCCCTCCTAAACTACTGGAGGCATATGTCTGAAATGTCCCCTCTTGCTTTATAGTCCGCCCTCTCCAGCTCTCCTAACTGTGTGCAGGATAGAGCCAACTACAGTGTCGTCCGACTGCTACTTCTCAACACTCGCTCGGCTCTCCGACTCTCCAGTCAAGCCTGCAGCATATTCCCAGCACAGGCGCTGATGAGAGCAGCGGAGCAGCCATGCTCACCTGTAGGGGAACCAGGGGTGATCAGTCAGGAACAGGAAGAACACCAGGGCGGAAAACACAGACACACCAGGGACCAGCGGGAGCCCGGACGCTCTCCCGGAGCTCTCTAAACACTCTCCGTCTCAGTGACTTTGGCCTACATTCGCAACCTTTTTCACAAGCAGGATATTCTTAGGCACAGACTATCCTTAAAACACAGCTACTTGAATTTTTTGGGGTGGTGTGATGGGCTGTGGGGGAGACTCAGACCCAGTTTTCCCCACTGGCATCACCACAGTTTCATCTTGTCACTCATTTCAGGAGCTCAACTCCCATGCATGAACTGTCATTACAGTCTAAAAAAGGAAACAAGTTGTAAAAAATCTTTTAAACAAGACATTGATTTGAAGGGGGTATAACATTATCTTTGACCTTAATCAGCCTCTGTTAGGAACCAGTAGGAATGACAGCAGCATTGATTGGACTTCCTGTGCCAGTCTTTGGCCCTGCCCACCTCTGCAGTCCCTTTGAGCTACGGTGGCCTGCATATGACACAAACAGGCCACATTTTCATATTAGAATCGAGCTTGCTGATTAGAGCAGAGATCGAACAGAACTGTCTTGTTAATAGATTAAATATCACAATGCTAAACACATGATTTGTTGTGCCGCTTGATTGGGGGGATAATCTATTCACTGAAATTTGCTGCAACACTGATTGCATGCTGATGCGACCTTCCGCTGCTTTTCAGTTGAAAATGTGAATGGCTTGCATGTTTAGGAGGGGGGTAATCATTGAGTCATCGGTAGCGATTGAAATTTTGTGCAGTGAGGCCGTTAAAATCTTACTTGTTGCCCCCTACAATGACATTTTTGCTCAGTTGCTTAAAGACAGTTTAGAGAATTCCTTCTTGTGGTCTTTATTCAACACCCATCTCTGCTGGTAAACTTCTATCCAACTATTCATCTAGGGAGAAGTGTACGAACTATCCTTTTGTTTCTGTTCTCCTTTCTGTCCTTCCTTCTTTCCTCATTTTTCTCTCCCTCTTGTATTATCTCTCATATAATCCCCACTGAAATGGTACATATCCCCTCACCAAGCACGGTAAGACGAGCTGTGTGGCCGCATCGCTCCAAGTCTGCCTGGCATTGATCCTGTTGGCAGAGCCTGAGCCGAAGTCTCCTTTGAAGAAAAGACTTTTTACACAGTTTTTAACGAGACTGTGCGGCTCTGCCCCACTCCTCAGCCACACAGACACATAAAGCACCAAAGATCCCTGTGAAAGTGCGTGTTTGGCCATGTTTTCCTGCTACTCGCAGCGTGTGTTCTGGACGAGGCCAGAAATCCTGTTTCAGGTGTTTGGCGTGCAGCAAAAACGGTGTGTTCACATGGCTCTTCTGTTTTCCCATCTTCACACCCCTGGAGGTGTGCTGTTGTTGTGGAGCTCTGGTATTTTTAGAACGTTAATGAATTGAGTTGAGGTGTAAAATGGCTGCCACGGGAGGTCAGACGCTGGTCATTTGTCACCGGGCCGAAGTAAGTGAGCTTGAAAGACAGAAATAGCTTTGTTTGGACTGCCAAGTCATCTCAAGCCAATCTACCGGAACCAGAGGGCCCAGTATTTTGCAGACCAGATTGGGAGCCTGGCTCTCCATTTCTTCCATTGCCTCCTTCATCTTTCCCTGTCACACATTGCCCTAAGGCATTGTCCGCCAAACACAAAAACATAAATATCCCACACTGCCCTAACACGGCTTTCCCAACTGTCTAATAGTGCCTGTGAGTATTATACAATATATAAAGTGCCTTCAATCCCCATTGTGTATGAGGTGCCTCTGGCAAACATTCTCCTTCTTGTCCCTCCTTTAGTTTGCAGGTATTACATCTAGCACTTTTCCCTTCATGTTGCCATTCATTTCAGTTCAGCTCCATTCTTTGTACTCCTATAAAGGGAAATCGGTGTAGCAGGCAAGGTTTACAGTAAAAAACTCACCACAGCATAGACCATGTACCGAAATATCTGCTTAGAGAGGAGGCTGGTAGGATGGTAGACTCAGTGCAGATATACTCAGGTGTTATTACAGGCTTACTACACAGTTATGTTGACTAATTGATTCCGACTGATTCATTATTTCTAATAACCTCATTGACTACCTGTCCCTTCTAACCCTCAAAAAATGTTTTACTGTAATTTCTTTGCTTTTACCGCTTGGTATGTACGTGATATGGAACCCGTCATCTGATGAGTGGGGTAATCCACTCGGTAACAGCCCAACACATTGTGGATTATCCCTTACATCTGATGCCACATCGTTCCACGTACAGATCCAGACATGTAGCTGCAGGTATGGGTAAACGGCCCCCTGCAGGCAGCAGCTCGGACTGCCCTCTGAGCGGAGGAGACCAGGGCACTCACCCTCCTCGCGACATGATGCCTTTCATAGATCTTAATTAGTTGTTCCTGAGTCACAGCAATAAGCTCACAGCCCATTTTCACCAAACTCCCCTGCCTCTTTTTAACAGAAATGTCCACCCTCAGACACAATTACACTGCTACACGCAGTATAATGTCAGCTTCCTACTCCAGGAGTTATTTTGTGATGAAGTGTTGTAATTTACTTTTCCTACGTACACATTTTCCCTTAACCTGCCTCTTCCTCCTCCTCCTCACTTAGTGATTTCCTGTGTTTCTCAGACTGCAGCTCTGAGCTACTTACTCAAAACAACTATTCAAAATCTTTCACTATCCATTAGATAGTCCACAATATAGTGTGTGAAGTACCTTCATGCAGTGTGCGAATCCTCAATGATGATCAGTGATTTTTCTGTGTATAATTAATTAATGAACATCTGTCCAGGTGTTTCAGAGGGGAATTTTCCTTTAAAGTTGAGCTTCCAGGCTAAAACAAAGGCCTGAAAGAGTTTCAGTGGTTAGGGTCAGGGTTAGAGTTAGATACAGATTGGAGGGAATGAGGATTTTGAATTTGATGAACCAAACAGAATTTTGTTGATTGTTGTCTGTTCTTCTAAGGATAATATATATCATTAAGCTAGTTCACTGCCAGTGATGCATTTATAGTCAGGGTGCAATTATCTGCCTTGGGAGAGTATGTTCTCCTCTGGGTCAATTCGAAAGGGTAGCACAGTGATCCCACTCATTTAAAAAAACAGCACTGGAGTCATCATGTTGATTGAAAAGCAATTCCCTGTTATTTACCTTCCACTGGGACAGCAAATAGGAAATCTTCTTTTAAAGGGATTGAAGAGAAAAAAAACAGTGTGGTTGTGAGAAAACTAAAGGGAGGGGACAGGGGATGAAGATGAGATTTTTTTTTCCCACTCAGGAGCACTGAGGCGTAGCGTTCACAGCAAAAACAGACAATCTCATTGGTCATCGTTCGTACGCGGAGAAGCCCATTGGTCACTGGTCATTCATCATGTTATTTACTGTGATGATGCTCCTGAAGAACTTGGTCTAAAATCAATGTCAGCTTCATTCAATACCATTACAACTACTATTACCATTACCACCATTACTCATACTATTACTAGTACTACTACTTCCACTGCTACTAATGGTACTAAGAACACCACTAGAACGTGTACTGCTGCTACACCAGAGAAAGAACTGTCTGCAGAAACTAATTTTATGTTCTATTGCCCTTTATATGATGGGCTGAGGAGCGTGCTTTATAGTCAAATGACTTCTATTTCTGAAAACGGCTTTTAGTCAGACAATTATCAAAGACTTGAGATTGAGAAAAAGGCCGACTGATTCTACGTGGCAGGCCTCATCTTGAAAAGTCTGGGTGAAGCCGTGATCAAGGGTGCTTTGTGTTGTGGCTGAGCTTGTTCAGAAATCTGTTTGTTTCGCACAAGCTTTTCAAAATAAAAGGACATATGCTATTTAACTATTTAAGGCAGAATGCGTAGTTTCAGAAGGGAAGGACACACCACTTTGTTATGGTTTGGGAAAAGATGATGAAGACTAATGAATTCTCATTAGTTTAACTATACATGCCTCATGTATAAGTAAGCGCAACTCTTTTACACCATTACAACCAAAAATATAAAGGTATTTTGCTCTTTTTTTTTTTTTTTTGGTGTTTTTATGGACATGTGATATCAAAACTTTGGATTCAGGAGACATTTAAAAGTGTTGCATCAATGGCCATTGGTTATCAGAGCTCAGACTCTGATCCCTCCTCCAATCCATCCTTTACATTAGCAAGCAAAGTGGTGTGCCTTGCCATATGAAATTGCATAGTCTACCTTTAATTCTACTAATACTGTTACTGCTCCTATAGAAATACAGTAGGTTGAGGATATATACAGGGGAATGGATGAGTAAAGGCTGAGGTCTCTCTCTCTCTCTCTTACTGTGTCCTGCACTCGCTCTGTCATTAACCAACCCCTCCCCACTCATACACACACACACGCCTACACACGCATACACATAAACCCTGCCCCACCTCTTCCCTGTCGCCGTCTCTCTCTCTGGCCGTGGATGGCAGTGACCTTGAGGCAGTGGAGAATTTGGAAATTACAAACCCGTTGGAGAGTCAAGGGAGGGATGGATGTCAATAGTTTCCTTGGCAGATCCCAGACCTCATTTAGAAGTTGGGGAGCGGCGCAAGGAGGGGAAGTGTGCGCTTTCATTACAGAAGGTGATACCCGGGCCCAGTGGAGGGAGAGCAAGAGAGGGAGGGAGAGAGCAAGAAAAGAAAGAAAGATAGGAAGGAAGGAAGGAAGGAAGAGAGAGAGAGAGATCAGAGGGTGAGAGAGAGAGGCACAGGCAAAAAGGGCTGCAGGATCCTGGATGGAGGCTGGGTAACGTGAGAAAACGCTCCCTCTTTTGTTTGCTCTCTTTCTCGATCTCTCGCTTACTTTGTCTTCCTTTTTTTTTTTTTTGCTCTGTCACCCTTTTCTCCTTCCTCTGTTTCTCTCTCTCCTCGTCTTTCGCATACATGCAGGATATACGAACAGAGAGACATTAAAACTTGACGATATCTTGAGTTTCAGTCCCTCGCTTCCCGTCCCACTAGTTTAAAAAATGCAGCATGTTGGGCGTGGAAGGCAGCAGCCAAAGTAGGATACTATAAAACATTCAATGACATTCTGCTACTTTTGATTTTTAAATCAAAATTGAACTTTGGGTGTGCCTTGAGTGTTGGGTTGTATAGTTGTATAAGAGTCCACATCCTATATTCTGTATTGAGTACAGTATTCTGGATTAGCAGCCCAGGGTGGCACACAGGGTAAATAAGAGTCATATCACATCCAGGAAACTTAAAAACCCAACACTCTCCCAAAGGTTTTTTTTTTTAATCCTGGAAAAAGAGTTGTGTTGATTTATCATCTAACATGTGCAGATATATGAAGAGAGCACCTACTATTCTTGCCTTTTATCTCAAACAACACCCACATGTCAGCGAATATCTGACATGTTTGAGTGTTTCTGATCCCTTTAAATTGCCTGAAAGCAGCGCTCCACTATTCCGACTGCTCATTCACAAACAATGCTTGTACACACACACACACACACACACACACACACACATAAAACACATACACACGTCATAAACGCCCGTTGCTACTTGATCTTTTATCATATCCCAGGACGCTGTGCTGTTTTCCTCCCTCTGGCAGTTCATTTCATGTTAACACAGCATCAATCTGCAGGTCTGCCCTGTTGCTCCTCACATCCATCGTGGTGCTGCTTATCTAAGTCACCTTCAGGGAAAACAAATGGCATTTATATTCATCCCACCCACCACCTTCTCCCCTCTCCTCTCTCCATCTGGGCAGCTTTCAATAGCGTACCTTTGCGAGAGCTGTGTGTCGGTAAACAGCCAGCCTACCCAAGTGCCGCCGAGCAAGACACCGAATCCCCTCTGGCTCCGTCACGGCTGTCTTCAAAGTGTTTTCATGTTCTTGACCCCTCGTTAAGCCGATGACCCCACTCAAAGTGATTTTGCCCCAGGGGCCCTGATATGAAAAAGATATTTTGGTTTGTGGTTGGTTTTAAATTCCTAAGAGGTCATACATGAACACTCAGGAACAAATTCAAAGTGGTCCAATTAAGACATAATCTGTCACAATTACAAAAATAATTTTGGCATCACAAATTATAGTGAATTAAAACTACTGGGGAACCGCACAGGTCCCTGGGGCCACTTTAAAACAACTGGTCTAGCTGAGGCTGACCTCCAACAAGGGCAAATTCCCCCAAGGGATCAATAAAGCGTCATCATTAGCTTTATTTAAAGGTGCAACATGTAAAATCTATTTAAAAATAAAACAGTTTTTCATTTGTTTTTCACTAAAATGGCAGCAAACCAAAACAATCTACAGAGGCATTGTTGTTACTGTTGCTTAGGCTACTGGAGCAGCGCCAGTTTAAACTGTAATACCCCGTTCATGTCCTCATGATGGTTCAGAAGCTCCCATTTCCAGCTTTGCCAAGTTAGATGTAATTTAGAATTGCATTCATGAGCTTGAGAGCTTTGATGAGCAGAAAAGTGATTTTCATGAGTTAGCTTTGACCAACAAGCTCGGGTGTTTCACTGTTTTAATTACGGCAACCGTCACAGAAAGGAAACCATTTGGGGATTATGTATGTGATGTATATCAAACATGACTTTATTTTAGAAATTTTTGGCTGTTGCTCAGGTATAATTGGATCAAATGTATTAGTGTGCAGAGAAATCATCAAATTCATGTTACATGTACAATTATGAATTACCTGTCCTGATTGGATGACTTGGTCGGGCGTTCATGTCCACTTCCTGCTGGGAAAAAGAAAAACAGGCCACATGAAAGGGGCAAGAGGACTTCATCTTTTTGACTACAAAATGCAAGTCAGGACACGCAGCCTTGCCAACTTTCTGGAGGCACTGCTTTACGGCACAAAACAGGAAGATGGCGATGATCTTCCCGTGCAGGTAGAGCTAAAACTTGACAAAAGTCTGTGAGCTGCAGAAGGTAAACGTAAAAAGCTGAACTAGTACAGGTTAAATCAGTTGTGTTATATAGATCAGCGATATAGACAGGCAAAACTGGGCATTTCTTTGTATGAAAATGCTTCTGGTTATTTTGTAGATCCATTTTTTTTGTTAGGGTAGAAAGAAGATTAGGATTTGGATGGGTGGTGGGGGGGTAGTGGAGTCGTCGCTGTTATAATCACTGCTTCGGGGCTTCTTGAGTCCGCTGCACGCTGTTTTCCACAGCAGCTCCTTATGCGATGCCTCCCATCACTCCCTACAGGCTAATTGGCCCTAACTCGATCTGAAACGCCAGATAGGTTCACCCATAATGCTTAGCGTTGATAACTATCCGCTGGGGGCTGCTCTTCTGTTTTTCAGCAAAGGCGGCTCACTCTGTGTGTGTGTGTGTGTATGTGTGTGTGTGTGTTTGTGTGTGAGAGAGAAAGAGAGAGTGTTTTGGGTGGTGAGGGGGTGGGCGATGATGGTGGTGGCGGAGTGTGTGTCTGTCTGAAAGTGCATACCAGTCTATTTATGTGTTTGTGTGCTTACGGGTGTGTGTCACAGCGCGCGTGCATGTGTGAGTGTGTGTGTGTGTCTGTCTACAAGTGTGTGCCAGCGTGTCTGCATGGTACAGTGCTAGCACATTGAGCTCTGCCTGCTCCCAAATGTCAGTTTGTGCTGCGCAGGTTGCCTGGCAGCGTGTCGAGGTTGAACGAATACACTAATTTGCCTAGAATCCACACCGCTCTGATGTTGATGCAGATCTGCTGACTCTTTATCCAGATTATCATAATTCACAACCTTATTATCTAACCTTAATTTTCTAAATAACAGATCTTATTATTCTAATTGCCGTACTCTGAAAGCTTTCACAGCCGGTAGTTTGGCACAACGCTGCCACTGCTACTGTAAAGGTTAATGTCAGCTGGTTAGAAATGGAGAGAATACTTTTTTGGGCCGCTTTTTCAAACATTTTCTGCTTTTTATGGCACTCCCAGCAAAGCCAAGGCGTAGTAATTGTGGGACTAGTGAAACAGAGAACAAATTTATCTAGACTTTATCCCGTCCTGCCAGAAGTCGTGTATCTACACAAGAGGTTTTGCGTTTGTGTAACAAATCTCCCAGCGATCATGGCGTTTCAGTGTCTAAATGCACTACAAGGGAAAGGCCTACATGAGGATGCTGTGTAGTAACTGTAGCTGTGCCGTCAAGGTCATTTAACACTACTGTGACACATGGGGCTCACCGTGGTGGCTCACCTGGTAGAGCATGTACCACATATCCAGGCTGTGACCTTACCACAGCAGCCCGAGGGCAGTCACTATCAAAATAACGAGAGATACCAAAAAATCATCTGAAAAATGACTGGGCAAGCAGTGTTAAATGATACTGTCCAATATCACAAATTTCTCTTATATACATTAGCAAGTGTGTGCAAATCAGATGGACAATTTAATGTCACAGTTTATGGTATATGATTTACTTTCAGATCTTTTGTATAATTGAATATATTCAACTCATTTTGTCATTTTTGCAATTTGATAAGGTTTTCGATTTTGTCTAATTGGCTAATTTAAGTTGATCATTTGACCACCTGGTCAGACCTTATTACTGGCCAGTAAGGGATCCTCTCTCTCTGCATGTCCTCCTGCATGGCCTTTCTGGCCAGTCAGGTGTGCAATAGATGCTGACCAGATTGGCAAATTATCAAATTAAATTAGACCATTACACCAACTAAAAATAACTAATCAAATTGAAAAATTTACAAAATGTAGAGTCAAATCAATTAAATTAGCTAATTACACCAGATCAGAGCAAGAATATATGAAATGTAAATCATTTGAAGAAAGACAGGAGAGGACAAGGAGACAAAGTAAAGAGAGCAGAACAAGCAGCAGGGTTATGGCCACCACAGGGTGTGTTAGGTCACCTGAAATTTTATAAAACCATACCTTGTACTGCCCAACAAACATTATTTCTGCCTCATGGATAGCTGGAGGGAAACTGCTTCTGCATGTCTTTTCAGGCGCAATAAAGCCGGCGTTAATTCCACGCGGATTGTGACTTCAAATTGCCCGAAACACGCAGGGAAAAGTGCAGCTGCAGCTTCCATGTACGTAAATCTGGCCGTCAATGTCTTCAGTCTGTTAAACACACAACATGGTTACTGCTGTTTGTCTTTGTGTGGCAGCGCAGCAGAAATGAGAAAAAGATGGGAGAGAAGGGACAACCTATGTGAAAGGGAAAAAATTAGATTCAGGCACCGAGCCACCAAAACTTCAATATTTTTTTTATATTTTCACTGAAAGTCAGGTTTTTTTTCTCCCTCTTTGTTTGAGCTCCAGAGCTGGCACAGCCGTCCAAATCCTCCTCTGCTCACAGCTTCTCTCCAACTTGGTGTGATAGTAATGGGAGCTGCCTTATGAATCATTGAGGACATTTATTTTTTCCGCAACGGAGTGTGATTTGGCTAAATGGATATGGATGATAAGAGCATTTCCATCTTATCTTTATTATTTAACGAGGAAAGGCCGGACGACGATTGTCGGGGATCTTACCATGCGAGCCACAAAGAGCGGCGACATCCATCGCCATCGCTTTCTGTCTCTTTTTCTCTCTCTCTCATGCTGTCTCCCTCTCTATTCTTCCACAAACTCTCTCCCTTTTGTCTGTCTTCTCACTTTTTTCCTTTCTCTGCGCTCCAAATTAGTACCAGAACTTTTTTTTTCCTTCTTGAACTCTCTCTTTCTCTCATGCTCTCTATCTCTGTCCTTTAATTCTCTCTCTATCTCTCTCTCTCTCTCTCCCTCCGGGTCCTTATCTAATCAGATTTCTGACAGAAGTATAATTATTACATTTATACCAGCAGTATGTATTATTCCCAGAGAGCTTTTGGAACATTGCCATGACACCAAGTCCGTAAATAAGTCGTAATAGAAGAGCTTGGTTCCAAATTGAGATATCTACCATGACACCCACTTTGGCAAAATTATTTCAAAATGGGACTTTTTAAAGCAGAGCAGCAAGCTTTAGCTTCAACAACATGCACCGCTCTGTCTTGGTGTGGTGTGGGGAAATGTTGGGCTTCATGCTGCTAAATAAAACACATGAAAACACACAGAGTTTAAAAACGGTTTGGCTATGAAGTGTCCAGATGCACGAGAGGAAGCCCAATTTCCAGCTCACCCATGGGACAAAAATGAGACTAGAATTAAAGAGACCTACTTTTGCGAAATGACCTCAGACACAAAAGTAAAATCAAATTCCATCAACTTTTAAAAGATTGAAGGTAGCTCAGTTCTTCGGCTGTTGTAACAATGATAATTTTCAGACTTAATCCTTTATATTTTACACACAAAAAAATGTAAAGAGTAGAGTAACATACAGTATTGTGTTTTGCTGCTCTCCATTACAGCTGTGAATTCAGTGAAGACTTCATGGCTCTGTACCTGAATGATCAGATGTTACCAGAATACACAGCTGATATGAATAATTCAGCGAGCGTGCCATAAATAGAGTTACTGTAGTGGCAAGGCTGTGGTATCGCTTTGATCCTGTTGGAAGAACAAACGGCTGCAACACTCTCTTGGCTGTCGCATCAATCATCCCAGCATTTCTGAAACCAGTCAAGACGAGGTGACTTCTCTGGGATAAAGTTACTGGACTTTTTTTTTTTTTTTAACAC
>OMLB01008834.1:1316-14534 GCA_900302555.1 Myripristis jacobus | reverse complement strand
CAGAGTGATACAGAACATCAATATGGATAAGAGAAAAGTCTCAGACAGGCAAGGTCACCAGGTTCTTGGGCACTTGGCTCCCTCCATTTCACATCAAACACATGGCCATCTCTCTCTCTCTCTCTGTCTCTCTCTCTCTCTCTGTCTTCCCTCTATCCCTCCCCCCTCTCTCCATCTCTCTCCATCTCTCAGGCTTTGTTACTCACACCATCCAGTCACTCCTACTTAATCTACTGTGTCCTCCCCTCACTCTGTCTCTCTCTCCATTTATCTATCTGTCCATCCCTTGCACTATCCTCTCTAGACCACTAAAACTGTCTCTCTCTCCCTCTCTCTCTCTCTCTCTCTCTCTCTCACACACACACACACACACACACACACTCTCTCTGTGCTATATGTCCATTTATTTGTCTGTCCATCACCAGTTCTCATACTGCTGCCTCCTTGTTTTGTATGTGCAGTTTAAAAAAAACATAGGAGGAAAGGAGGATTTAAAGGAAAGATCAGATGTGTAACAGGAAGTGAAGTCTTGCAGGTTTAGGGGTTCGGTTAGAGCAAGGCGTTAACACTAGCTGCGCTGAATGAACTGCAAATGTGGATAAAAGTATAGAAAATCTCATAAAAACGGCAGCAGTGCTCCCAAGATGAACTTGTGTTTGTCAAAATCCTCCTCTCGTGGTAAATATGACTGTGATATTACATTTGATGCATTCACAGTGCTGCGAAGATGTTTGGTATAAGGAATCCACCAAATGGCAACAACAACAACAACACAGACAATAGGGAAAATATTAACGAGACACCTGCAAAGACATGAAGACCTACAAAAGTACGGGCACACACACACACACACACACACACACACACACACACACACACACAGAGGCATGCATGCATTCCATCACAGCATCCCTCATGTCATTTGCAAGTGAGCCAATTGGAAAGTAAATGTAGCTGTGTGAATACCTCTCTCTCTCTCTCTCTCTCTCTCTCTCTCTCTCTCTCTCTCCCTCTCTCTCTTTCTCTCCCTCTATACCTCCTCATGTCACTCAATCTTTTGCCTCTCTCCCACTTCCAGGCTTCTGTTTAAATTAAGGTGGGCTGACAAACAAATTAAATCTGTCACATCCTGTTTGCGTGAACCAGACAGGAAGTCAATATCCTCGGCCATGTTGGTTAGCCAGAGTTCTAATCACACTTTGATGCCATGGCAACCAAGATGAAGGCGAAGGCTTGAAGGGGGTTCACACCTTATGAACCAACATGTCCTGTTGGGTTTCTGGTAAGTCCGATTTAGGTGATGTATTACACTGTGACTGAAAGTTGTGTGGTCCTCAAAGTATAATCTTGAGTGTTTCCTCATAAATCAACGTCTTTTCTGGGGAGAATATGCTGATGTGTGCACACAGAGTGATAGGCTTGATGATTCTGGCAGCGGCAACAGTGCTTTGTCTGGATAAATAAGTAGAGGAACTGGGTAGTTAGCCTGAGCAATAGCCACCATAACTGAACTTGCGAAGAAAACAGCGCCACCTACAGAACCTCAAACTTCATCAACCAGGGAAGAAGATGTCAGTCTTGAGAATAAGCTGCTTTGAGATACAGACTTTCAAAGCTCATATGCAGTGAATTTACAGAAGCACAATGTTGCCACACATGAAAATCTGATATAAATGTCTCAGGTCCAAAAATATCTCACATTTACTCTGATGCACACACACACACACACATACACACACACACACAGGGATACAAACAAGCTGAACACAGAAGGTCATAGGTCACCTTAGTCTCCTTGTCCTTAGCCTCTGTTTGTCAAATCAATGCAAACCCTCTCGCTCTCTCTCTCTCACACACACACACACCACACGGCTCCCTGTGGAGAATTAGCTAATCTCAACGACATCAGTCAGAGGCATATGCCGGAGGCTGTGTGTGTACGTGTGTGCGTTTCTCCGAGTACATGTGTGTGTGTGCAGCTGAAGGTCAAAGGTGAGAGGTCAAGCCACCAGCAGGGCCGGGTTTAATCCTGCAATCCACAAACGCACATGTACACACGTGTGCATGAGCGCGCACACACACACACACACACATTTTTTGCAGTACATTTTGAGCTATAACGATTATTACGATGATAAAATGTGAATGGGAGAGGCAAATAAAGTTGACATTGGGCCACACACGCCACATTTTGAATTTTCTCCAAGAGTATGTTTTCTTCAATGGACAATTTTAGGAGCAGAAGACCTCTGACCTGTACAGTATTGTGCAATCCCGCTCATACAGCAAAAGGGAATTCCTAAATTTAGAAATGTGGTTAGCTTCACTGAGTACACTTCATTCCCACCAGAATTCTCAGTTTATTGCACTTTCTCTGTCCTCCATATTGACATATCCAACCTGTCTATCTCTCCTGCCCTCCTCCTCCCTCCCTTCATCCCCTCAGGTCAAGTCCTGTTTACTCATTTGACCCCTGCTGGTCTGCTGTTTAAAAATACATGAACAATAAATAAGGATGCCTCTCTCTCTCTCTATCGCTGGCTCTCGTTCTCTCTCCGTCCATTCGTCTATCAATTTGTCTGCCCATGTTTGTGCAGAGCTCATTGCGACTCTAAAAGGAAATGGAAATGCTCCATTGTGACCCCTTAGTGACTGAGGTGACTAACTGATATCCTCTCGGTCAACATTTACAATTCCTCACCTACGAAGTAGGAACCCATCAGCAACTCCATATCCCACAGGGCCTTGGGGCTGCTGCTCTATATGCGTCTTGATACCCCTCAGGGCCTTGAGGCTGGGGCTCCGTAAGGACCAAGACACCCCATGGAGCCTTGAGGGTGAGACTCTTTGGAACTACATATCCCAGAGGGCCACAGCGCCCTAGGTGCTTTGCTAATAGAGTTGTGATGCGGGAGGAGCTGCAGGCTCCCATTGTTTTTCCCCATTTGAAAAGCACTGTATTATTGGACAGTATCATAGGAGTTACCTGGATAAACAGGGTTATGTTAGGGCCACTGGTTCTCAACATTTTATCTTAAGTTTTCCATCTTTTTGGTCGGTCAAATGGCACAATCAGCCATTAAAATGGTGAAGATGGTAAAGCTAAAATATATTAAGTATTATATTGTATTCCACATCGGTGGTTGCAATCGGGAACAAAACACTGTGGGATATTTTCCTGAAATGATCCAAGAACATCTTTAACGTCAACTCATAGCTGCATCACTCAGCTTCACCAGCAATTGGTTTCTTGAGCAGAGCTTTGTGGAACATTTTGTTGACTTATCTTGTAAAAGTTGTGCCGTACATAGTTTTGTACCTTTGGTTTATCCCAATGAATGAATGAGTTTCATGCCCATCCAAGTTTGGCCCATGACATTTACGTAACACTCCATTTTGGAAAATGAATGGGATATTTACTTCTAAAACCCTGGCTGTCCAGTATAACCCCACCCATTTTTGCAACGCTGCTGGTCATGTTGACATCATACCGGAAGAAGTGGGAGATCATGATCACATTTCTCACAATTTTACTGGAACACATCCATTTTTTTTTTTTTTTTTGGTGAGTTTAAGATCAACCATGAACAAACTGCAGCCCAAAGTCAACAGTGTTATTGTTTGTGTAACTGTTCTGTATTTCTATGGACATTCACCACTGTTGGAATGTCCATTGACCAATATTGGAAACATAGGTGAATGTTTGTTTTAAAGCAGTGTTGAAATGTTTTAGGCTGCATTTTTGCCTTAAAACTTCACAGCTTCTGTGTTAATGCTTTATGTTTTACTGATTGCAAATATTATTCCTTTATTACATTTATGGTCACTTAACTGTTATGCTTTGATGATTTAATTCTTTCTTGCCTTTAAAAACCGGGTTAACATGAGTTGCATCTCCATTTGTAGTCTAATATTCTCATCATCTTTTGGCTCGAGACATTAAAAGTAGCACTAATGTAACACTTCCAAGCAAAGTAAAGTAAACGTTCCTGCCTTCTGCACCACCGGGCCAGACACTCAACGTCACACCTTCAGGCAGAGATTCAGCCACAGCTGGAGCTCATCAATCGTCACATCTGATGGTAATCCCAGCTCATCAGCGGCCCAACAGTGACGTCAGTGTTTTGTTGACTCACCCGTACTGAGTCCCGGACAGCACGTCATTGTAGCCACAGACCGTTGCAGCAGGCCGCCATGAGCAGGGGAATTCCTCCCTTTTAGAACCAAGATATTTTAGTTATTTAAGGAAGACATTTAAAGCGCACTGCACCACCATCTTCGCAGGCACTAAATGCTGCAGACAAAGTACAACAATTCACATCCTATTCATATTCTTCATATTCATACAGCGTACAAAAGTGCTGATGCATTTCAGCGCGGTGATGTCAACCGGGCAGCGAGTCACGACTAAGAGAAGCAGCTGCAACCACAGAGGAAGGTCAGTGAGGCTTCAGCTTGTCTCCAGACCTCATGCTAGTTGTTTCCTCATGCTGAGTCACAGGGCCTGGGCTCTGCTGGGATTGCATACCTTATCCCATGGGGTACACTGCTATTGGAGCCAGAAATACGAGGAAGTTGGATCTGATGTCAGCTCATGAGCATGAGATAGAGAGATGGGTATTTACAAAACAACAACACAAAAAACAAGAAGACATTAAGGCTTAAAAAGCAGGGGGAAAGGGAGATGGGTTGGTGCCAGTCATGATGGACAATGTTGAGTAGGCATATTGTGGATTATTTTGCCATTATGAGTTGTCCTGTTGGGGCTGGGAAGATCTGAGTGAGTGAGGCGGTGTGGAGAGGAATCAGCTCTGGATGAACTTTGGAAAAAGGAGATCAGGTGTAGTATCAGACTGTCCTTCAGGGTTGATGTGAGCTGTTCTATGTTTCAGTGCTCTCAACTGTATATACTGGTGGTGACGTGGTGGGGTAAGTTTTATGTTTGTTTAAAACGGTCAAAGGTCATGAGAGAGGCGTTGCTGAAAAGGTGCCCCAGGCTGGTTATACCTCCTTGTTTCCATGCAGGGACGTTGACGGGCTCCTTATTGATTTTAGGGTTATGCCAGATAGGGGTGAGAGCAGAGGGAGATAGTTTGTGAGTGAGTGTGGTATTTATGGTGTTAAATTTAAAACAGCTATTGATTTTGACAGATTTGTCTATGAATGCAATTTGCTGAATGGGGAGATCCTTACAGATTTGGTTCAATATCAAGCCAGGCTGATATGGAGGTGCTTGTCCAGTGTTGGATATACTGAAGGTGTTGGGAGAGGAAGTAGTGGTAAAGATTTGGTGGATTGAGCCCGACATTTTGTTGGGCTTATTTTGATCCTGGGCCTTTTACCTCTCCAGTAAAGTGAACTGACTATTGAATTTAGGGAGCAGAACCAGCCTAAAGGATGTTACTTTTCAGAAACCATAACTTAATTAGATTGTTAGTGCAGAGTGAAGAAACAAAATTCAAACTAGTTTCTGATCTCAGTTTTTGTTGGTCCAGGCTCTGATGCTTGTAGAGCGCCGACATAATGTGTGCTCAGTAATGGATATGATTTGAAACGTAGCTAAGCACAATATAAAATAAAGGCAAAACTACTGACTTTTAAAATATTCAAAATGTACAAATTGACAAAAAAGATGCTTAATTACAGTAACATGTACCTGGTTACCTCCACAGTGGTATATCATGATAAGAAGTATTTCTTTTTGGGTGGGTAGTTGTTTCTTTTTTTATGAAAATACTATTTTTTAGTTGTTTAGTGATAATCTCAGATGAAGATCATAGACTCTTTAGTTACAGTTTTGTTTTGTTTTTTACCGAGGAGTGAAGTCCTCATGTCCTCATGTTACTGTTTGGAGGTTTCTGGCCAATCCCAAAAAGCTGGCGCTCTCTCTGAGGTTGCCACCGTGTTGTTCAGCAACATCTGACTGCAGATGCTGGTGGCTGAAACTAGTACACATGTGAGCACAGTATGCAAGGATAGAAAAGCTATTTAAGGCTAGAAGAGCTATTTCAACAACACCCAGAAACATGAGAGGGACAGACAGACAGGAAGAGAGAAAGGGGGCACTTTTTGAGTCACACCTCACTGAACGGGGAGAAAAACAGAGCACACCAAAACTTGATATTGAACACACTGCCTCAGATAAGTGAATTAATAAGATCTTGAAAGAAATCTTAAATGAAATCTACACTGCGTTTGTCTCAATGTCACATTCAGAAATATAACTGCATCATTAAACAGATGGATATGTAAGGCGAGTGCAATACAGGAAGGAAGAAGAAGAAAGAAGGAGAAAAAAACAACAGGCTAGCAAGGACAAACGTTTTAAAACGGCAGGACAGCCATCAATCTTTCCCCAGATCAATTTCCTAAAGGCCGGGAGATCAGGGATAAAGCCAGAGTGAGGTTAATCTGTGGAAATCATTTTGTTATTAATAATAATTTCTCACATATCTAACAGCCAGGGAAGACGGACTAAAACACTAATCAAAGCTGATAGGAGAGTCTGTCTGTGCGCATCGAAAAATTTCCTCCCCCTGATTGTTTTAAGTGGCGTATATGGATATACTGTAGTTCCTATGTATTCAGTCCAAGCAATGGATTAAGTGTTTTAATCCCAATGTATTTTTGATTTAGACACAATATGATTTCTTGTTTGTGGTAGCTCAACATTTTAACCTTCTGATTTATTTTAATTGGTGTTTTGTTCATAAATAGTTACACTCAGTGCTATTGGTCCTTGGTAACTCAGCATTTTGATTATAAACTAAATGTGCTCTGATTTAATTTAATTGCTGTCTTGCTCATAAATAGTCACAATATTGTGTTGTTAATAGATTTAATGGTCTAAGTGTGTGTGCGTCTTGTGTGTGTGTGTGCGTGTGTGTGAGATCTTTGAGAGTTAAAACAGGCATAATGAAGTAGCAAAAAGCCACCTTCATCCGCAGACCCCTCAAACAAGCAATTATGGCTAATTTGTCCTTTTTTTAAGGAAAAAAAAGCCATTTGTCCTGGCATGTGCACACAAACACGCACCCCCCCATACACACACACAGACACACACACACACACACAAGCCAAACACAATGAGAGAATATTCATGTCTCGACTCCCCCCCTCAAACACTTAGGAGCTAATTATTGTTATTAGCATCATGGTTGAAATCCCTCCACAAGGACATGTCAGCACACTTCAACGTCCGCACACTTGTTTCTCTCATCAAGGAAGAAAGAAAGACGGGGAAGAAAGGAGAAAAGAAATGACACATACAAATGTCTTGGCATCACCTTGAAAAGGCCTAATCAAAATGTTCTACACCTCCAAGTCATTTTGTCTCACACAGTGACACCATTGCACGACAACGGTAATTGCCTTTAACAAAATGTTGCCCTAATGTAAAAATGAATATTGATTTAGCCATAAGCAGCACCATACCCATTACAGACAGTGTTCTTCCAGTTTTACTATTATTCCAATTGCCAGGCCATTATGGACAACGAGCGTGTTGTTTACCATAATGATGATACTTTAACTATAAAACATGGATTATAGTAAAAAATAATGCCTTCATTCCCATTTAAAATGAATGCTGTAAACAGGTGGCAAGATCAATAACCTGAATTCATGTAATTCAAGTCCAGAGAGTGTTGTTATTCCACAACAATGGGACATCACAAAGTATATGAAGCACATAATGCTATTCATATCATGTATTGCTAATTAGCTTATATTGCAAAATATATGAATTCAAACTCAAGAATTACGCTGGAGAACACATTACTATTTATGTACATTCATGTTTTTCTTTATGTATATGTTACAAGGAGGCATGTGTGGGTGCGTATGCACACTTGCTCACTGTGTGTGTGTGTGTGTATGTGTGTGTGTGTGTGTGTGTGTGTGTGTCACTCAGCCAGGTCAGTGGTTAGACCAAGACGCTAACACTGCAAGGTTTAGGGGTTCCGTTCTCACCAAAACCCACAAACACACACACACACACACACAGAACAGTACACAATAGTGGAACGCACAGCTATGGTGCTGCATAGAAAATATCAATTTCACAGCAGATTTTTTTCATAAACAGATCCTTGTGTGTGTATATGTGTGTGAGAGAGAGAGTGTGAGTGTGTGTGGCTTTCTGTTTACCTTTTCGTCAAACATTGATCCTCATAAGTCACATGAGCAGAAAGTGGCATGTTGGATCACACGGCATAGCTGACAAGAGAACGTATTTGTGTGTGTTTTTCTGCACGCACGTGTGCACGTGAGCATGTATTTAGTTGTATATGCATGCACATCAAAGACAGGGAGTAATCACCGATAATGCGGACGCTCTGTTTTTGTGGGTGCTTGTGTGTGTTTGTGTGTGTTTCTTAAGGATGACAGAGCCGTGTGTCAAAGCAACATGTGCCATTGTTGTATGTTTCTCCAGGGAGATGATCCCACCAACCCACAAAAGAGCGGCCTGAGAGCGCGTGATGCATAAACTTTAGAGGGTGGCAAGCCAGTGGACTTTCACTCCCGTCCCGTCCCACTCCCACAAATCAATCCTGTCCTGTACCAATCCCATGATATAGTCAAAAAATCTAATTTTAGTTAATTCTCCACATTATTTTAGTGCTTTTACTCAAACTATTAGAACCTGCTCAGCTTGCCTTTCCCTTCTGTTCTGTCCCCCTCACACACACACACACACACACACACACATATGCCTATACTTCTAAGACTCACACACCAGCTTGCCCTGCCCCTTTCAGTCTCTCTCTCCCTCTGTGTGTCTTCTCTGTTGACTTTCTTCGTCAGCAGTGTGTTTTATAAAGTCGCCTTAAAACCACAACTCACGTTTTGGATTTCTTTCTCCTGTGATTCCACTTTCACAGCAGCAGGCGAGCCGGGTGTGCAGGCGGATTGTTGTTAATGATGATGTATAGAAACAATCAAAAACAACAACAACCGTCTTTGTCCAGTACTCTGTAGTAGTGAGGCATTTCAGGTACCATAAAAATGCAAAATTTTGATACCCCATTTTTAAGACTGTCTGTGTCTCGGCAAAATAAAAGTGCTGGTAACCATGGAGGAGGGCGGGGGTCATGGGAAACTGTGGCATTAATGGTAAACCTTAATATACCTGGATGGGGCGCCCAGCTGTAACATATGTATGGTAAACATTAACTACATTGAACTGCATATCTAGGCTATATATAAAAATTGGCCTATTGTTATTATGATTCCTGTCCCACACACACCCATTGACTTTTCCTGTCCCATCCCAGTCACGTGATTAATAGTCAAATTGACTCTCATCCCGTGATAATCCCACTAGAATTCCATGAGCAACAGGATTCCTTAAAAAATGTCAGCCTCTAATAGACTGTTATGCGATGCTTTACGTTATTTCTCCAGGCGGTCCAGAACAAAGTTACAGGCCTGGTGAGTTTCAGTTAATTTCCACTGTCTCTCTCAGCTCAACAACTGCACAGTGAAACACAAAACAGACAAAACAGTGCAACAATGCAGAACCTTTTGCCTTCAGGCAGCTGAGTATATTGCAGAACAACCCCCCCTCACCCCAGTGTGGTTTCATGCAGATTTGTGAATTTCCACAACACCAAATGTGGCTGAATATTTTGGTGGTAGTTGAGACAGGATCTTCCATTCAGAACTTCTATAAATTGTCCGAGCCCAAAATGGTTCAGGAATCTATCTTTGTTTAGTTCTCACATTTTAGAAACTATGTCCTGCTATCTTTAAATGTCAACACATTTTTCCTTTGAGTGGCCTTACCATCAACTGCACTATTTACACCCATTATGCCTAGTACTTAGATAATAATCCACCCTCAGATAATCTGTGGAGATGGAACATACCATAAATTTAGGATGTTTGATGTATTCCAGGGGTTCATTTGTAATGAACAGTTGCCTCCTCAGTTAATGATCTCCTTCATTTCCTATGTTTGTGCTCTTCTAGTGTTAATCAGCACCTCCCAAGAGGGGAGTGAAATTTCATTGAAATGGTGCAGAGGCATACTAAGAGCTGGAGATTTTAAATTTGGTTGAGGCTTACGTGCTTTCATAACATAGCCATTGTGAATACTGTGAGTCTGATTGTCTGAAGGGTGTTCTCTGTCAGCGCTCACTAATACATGCAAACTTTTTCAATAATAAACTAACAGCTATACTAACTAGCTGCATTACATTAAACAAAAACATTCGCCAACATTTACTGTTAGCCACCACAACCTGCCCTGTTATTAAAATCCCAATTACTTCAAAAGTATTGCATTTATTATCCAGCAGTTGACAGTGGCATCGCCTTGACTCCAATACTAAGCTAGCCAAGCCATTGTCTGGAGATGTGTGCTGTATTTGATTCATTTTGGCAAATGCCTTCAATGCCATGGCTCATTAGAGTAACGTTAGCTGAATCAGTGCCTCAGTTGCTGGGCTATTCCAGATATTAGTCTGGACCATACAAAAACTACTTTTATTTTTGGAGCATATTCCTCTCTATATGAATTAATTAACTGTCCCTACTATTTTTATTGTTGGCAAAAGGCCATAATGATAATAAGAATTGATGATAATGCACTCACTTTGCATCATGATATTTTTTGCCTCCACCTTGTCCATTATATTCCTATATCACCACACCTCGTCATGCATCATAACTTACCTATGGTCTAACAACAGAACATACTGGGCTGTGTTGCATGCTGTCAGTGAATAAAAGGAAAGTTTTCTCACTGAACACCATTTTAACTGTGCTGGAAATATCTAAGGCATGGCATTATGTTTGACTAGTTATGCACGTGCGCAAGAAAAATACACCAAACAGCGTGCACCCAGAAATGTGAGGCATATCACCACTAGCTGTTTTTTAATGGTGCTGAAATTTCAGGGTGTATTTTTCCATAAAGCTCGATACAGTTAACGTCAAGCTCAGTAGGATACAGATCAGATCCATCTGTTTTTATCTCTGTTTCTCTCAAACAAAGTGGATAGGTCTGAACACTTGACTGGTTGACTTTTTGATGTCTTCTACAAAGACACGTGCCGGAGAGTGAACACACTGACACACACACACACAGACGTACAAAATTAACTGTCTCGCTCTCGTCACTAATGCATCTGTCATATCAGGGGTAAGCCCTTTTGATCTCTCTCTCTCTGTCTCTCTGACAGCTGGCTTGCTGCTCACTGGTCCTAAATGAATTGATATTTCTTCTGGCCACTTGAATTTGTCACTTGACTTCTCTGTGTAATCTTCACTCCCTCACTGATGACGGCGTCTGCATGTGTGCGTGCATGCACGTGTGTTGGTTTGTGTGTCCGTGCTCACTGTAATATCTGGGTGACCCAATTTCGTGTTTTGGATGAAAACACATGGCTAATAGAGTCACTGTCAGGCCGACAAGTCAGGCAAAATGCCTCCAGAATGCCGCCATGATGAACCTGTCAAAGGTGCTCTCGTTTTTCTTTCAACCACAACAATGAAGCGCAATCATCTGCAGAGAGCATGGCTGCCGTAGTGGGAGAGAAATCCAAACTGGCAATGCAGAGGGGTCGGTGTGGCCATGTGTGTGTTTGCGTGCATGCATGCATATGTGCAGGGTATCTGCAGGTCCTATCCATCCATCTATCTATGTAAGTGTGCATGTGTGAAAGAGGCAGTCCTATTACTCCATATCTCTATCAAAAGCGCTCTTGAGGAATATGGCACAATAATATTCAGCATAAAATCAATGGCTTGTTTAATTTAAACAGGGAGGAAGTGGGAAGGCTGGGTAATTGCAGAGAAAGGCCCACAAATCAGCCGTCCTTGTTATCCCATTTGACGGACCATTAAACGTCTGCAGGAATAAACATTATTTTTAGCTTAACTACCGGCTTCCGCCCGCTGCAGGGTAGATGGGCAAATCATTGCCGCAAAATAAATAAATAAATAAATAAAATCAAATAAAGGTAGGCTAGGCTTCTTGGGTACAAAAAATCCCAGCTGCTTGTTTATTCTATTATTGTATTTTTTTGTTTATGTTTTGGGACCATAATTGACAGTTGACGCTTTGTGGCACATGTGGAAAATGCTTCAGCTGTCAAATGTTCGTCATTCTGCAGGAAACTCATAATTCCAAAATGTCAGCTGTTGGGGAGCGGAGTTAAAAATGGATTATTTAAAGGTTAGCTATAGTGATATTTTGAAAGTCTGTTATTTATCTTCACTTGAGGTAACAATTATGAAAAACTTTTGTTTGGGCGAAGTAGTTAACCATAAAACCTGAATGTTAGCATTCCTAGTTAGCATTCCTAGTTAGCATTCGTACTTACGCTCAAACAGCTAAAGCTAGGCACAAGCTACTGCAAACAAGGGCAACAGTTTAGGTTCAATGACAGACAAATATTCAAACTTTTCCTATAATGCGCAAATTTAATGCAACCATATTCAACATTCAGTAATGGCTATTGCAAGACTCTTTATGTTATGTTAAGTTATGGCCTATTCTTAGACCGCATGTTTTGTGCTATCACCTGTGTCAAAAATTTCAATTTTCAGTTTTTTGTAACTTTAATTGGCAAGCATTACCTTATGCATGAAGGTTTTTTTTAAAAATATTGTTTGGACTGCGGTACCAAACAGAACTACTGAAAATGCTGTGCAAAACGGGATGAATCAACCAGACGTGAGTCAACATTTGTGCAGCATGTTGATATGTTGCATTCAAAGGCAGCAAGAAATTGGGAAGCCGAATGATAATGGCGGCTGCTGCTGATCAGTCTCCATGAATGAGCCTCCAGTTAGCAGCAGATCCAGAGTCAGGAGGAGCAGTAATATGGAGGTTAGTTGGACTGTGAAATGGGATGGTTTTACTGGGTTGGTGCTGATGGGAGGAGGCCGCCCCACCTTCTGTTTGACTGACTGTGGAAATGACTCTTTGTTTTTTCTGTCACTGTCTTTGTCTCCATCGGGCTTTCTCTTTATCTTTACCTCAGCGCTTAAAAACAGATTTCAGATACAGATGTAGCCCTGCAGCCCGCCTTTATTTCCACCGATAAAACATTTGTGTCAGTGCTTTTTTGATATTTGCCCTTGATAAATGTTCCCCTGGGGGACTTGTTAGAAACTAACTTTATCTTGTCTTTAATTACAGTACATGTGCTCTGATGCATCTCTCACGCCTCCCCCAAAGCCCGGCATCACCCTCCCCGCCGCCCGCCC
>OMLB01008823.1:1455-13500 GCA_900302555.1 Myripristis jacobus | reverse complement strand
GGGGGGAGCAGGTCAGTTGTCTTGGGCCCTGGGTCAAGGGAGGCCCCAAAAGGGCCCTCTAACCTTTAAATAACCTGCTGTGCTTCAGTTCATGTCAGTATCGTTTTTTCTGTGATTAATTTGCTCCTACAAATGATAGCATGTTGACACACATACTTCCTTTGCAGTTAAAGTAAGAAAGCAATCCTAGATATTTCAGGTCAAGTTTCACTGTCTGACACTGTGTTGACATTTAGTTTGACTGTTTATCGACTGCACATTTCTGCCTGCCATCTCCTCTAGTCTCAGTGACCTTTGTTGTAGTGTGACATGACTAGCATCCTCAGTTTTCCCATATTTTTCATGGATCTATTTAAGTTTTCTATTCTAAGCAGCATTTCTTAGGGATATTGGGAGAAATATCACAGTCAGACAGCTTAAGTGGTGAACAGCAGCTGGATTCTGAGCGGTTGTTA
Source organism: Myripristis jacobus (assembly GCA_900302555.1). Lineage (NCBI taxonomy): Eukaryota > Metazoa > Chordata > Actinopteri > Holocentriformes > Holocentridae > Myripristis > Myripristis jacobus. The sequence goes on along the minus strand of OMLB01008823.1, from coordinate 13,045 downwards.
CTCTTACTAATACATTTTGGCATATAATGATGTAATTTTCTTTCTTGTCATTTCATACAGCAGAACCTCTCATGGCTCCAGTAGACTTGGTTTCCGCTTCCAGTCAGTCCAAATGAGGAAAACCAGGGGAAATAATAACATGTAGACTGCAAAGTGTGAAAAACTGTAACCGGCTGAGGTCGCTGAGGTTCATCCTCATTTGGCAGAAAACATAACATATCTCACACAGGTATCTCTCACAGAGGAACTGCTGCTTTCAACTCGTCTGTGGCTTGCTACTGTCTCAATACAACTCTTCTCCACAAAAAAGTCATCTTTTGCTCACAAAGCTCAATTAAGCCACATTGCACACACAAGCAACTGAAACAGATGGAGAGCCAGACCAGGACTAAGTCATGCAGAACAAATATATGTGACTGCAGGAGACATAACTGCCATGTTTCAACCAAGTGTGGGCATACACTGGTGTGGTCATGGGATTACATCTTAAAGTGAGATTTGGCAGGTTTGTAGTCAGGGTGACTGGAGCGACTGCCCAGTAAGGTCTCATAATGGTTTGATCCCCACATCAGTCAGCTGTCTTGTGAGCTAATCTTGTTCCCAGGTTTTTTTGTCCATCCAGAGTAGAAAGCCTGGAGGAAGGTCCTCTGTTACTGTGGAAAAACGGGAAATGTAATAAGACCCACACACCATCCTGTCACTGGTGTCTCAAGTTGTGCTTCTGAATTTGATCTGGAAACCACACCTTGTTAATTGTTGCAATGATTTGTACAAGTCGTTTCACCAGCATGATGACATATTGCTTTCATATTTCACCACTAATTTTTGCGTTCACAAGGTCCCTGTGGAAACAGGGCAGGGTGAATGAGAAGCAGAAGCAGAAGCAGAAACAGAAACCGCAAAATTGTCTTTCCGGTAAAACCCAAAGTCCAAGGAAAGAAGAAGCTTTGTCAAGGCTATGTGAAGCTGTGCTAGAGCTTTTTCCTATACAAAACTGCAACAACCTGTGTTTCTGCATAAGTCGAATTCTCTAGCACATTTTCATTTCACATTTTCAAGTTTTGAAAAGTTACCTTGAAAAGTTACCATGTATTCACACGGCCAGCAACACAATCAACAAGTCACTGGAAGTCCATTCAGTTCCTACCGGGTAGTGTGACCACAGAAGGCCTCCTGCTGTGTTGCTGCTCAGCAAACTTGCTGGTGCAGCTCAGTTCTTCATGTGCATCGGCTTCAACAGCCAATCAGATTTGTATGCTTCTTTGTCCATTCCCAAGCAGATTAGTTTTATGAACAGTAGCTCACCACGGCAAGTGCAAAGTAGATGCTCAACTTACAAGATAGCAGGAACAAACCTGAAATCTTGAAAGTGATGATTGGACAATGGTTCTAGTTGTCATTGGAGTCTGGCAAGATCTGAAGTCATTTCTCTGAGATCTTTTCTGGTTGTGTAAACCATGACAAATACCTTCCTTGTATGTGTGTTACCATGTCTCTTAGTGCCTTCTTCCACCTGTCTCTTTCTCACTCACATGTAGACTGCACTGAGTGGCCTTTAGCCACAAAATCAGCAAGAAACAAAAAAAAACCTTGATCTGGATTCACCTGGTCAGTGCCTTGCATGGAAAGAACAGGTATTGTAATTCCTATACTCAGCTTGCCATACTGCCTCTAAACCTTCTACTATAGAAAGGTGCTGCTGGTTCAGCAGGGAGAAAAGTTGGCGAGGTCTCCAACAAGATGAATGAAAGCTATGGATTGTTCCGGGAGCCCAGTTTGTGTTTCACCTAATGGTGAATAATGTAGGACAAGACTTCCGGCAGGTTGCCTTCCTATCTGAAAGCATTAAGAGAGCAGAGAGAAGGCAAAGCTGACATGGTTTGATACTGTGTCAGTAAAACAGGACGTGAAGAAACCAGGAGCAGCATTGTGTTATCTATTTTTCCTAATTTAAACTAATCTTTGGATTTGACTTGAAGTGCATATATAGTTTTTGTTTCAACACAGAATGGGCCAGGAAGTTACTCCTGAAAGCAAAAAATTTCAACAGCTGGTGAAATAATCATTGGTATTGATCAGGCACGGTATAACCCATGATGAGGCAGTTCTCTATCAAAAAATAATGACTGGTGTGGAGGTTATTTTTCAACAGATGATCGTGTTGGAGTGGATTATCCAGCTTATTACACGGCTTGTAGAGCTGCCTCCATACCAAGCCAGCAGCAAAGAAATCTGAATCATTTTTTTGTCAAGAGAGGGTGGTGCTGTCCTGTTTACGATTCATGGTGGCGAGTAAGGTATGCAGCCAGCAAGAAGAGGCACTTACCAGCTATAGTATAAATTGTGTACACAAGGCAAAATACTTTTGGAGAATTTACTTATTGTGCATGATTTTATGTGTTGTATGTATTCATTGTATGCATTGTATATCTTTCAAGTTTATTTTTAAAGTGCGACAATACTGAAAGAAATTTTTGTCTCATTTCTCTTTGTTAATGAGGATACAGCAATGATGATAAGCACGCTGATTTTCCATCTTATGTTACATTACTTATGGCGTTTCATCCGTTTTCATTGTTATTGTTACCTGCTGTTGTCATCCGGACTGGAGGAAAGTATCTTACTCCAGTATCTTCCCTGTCTGCAGTGCTGGAGCCCAGTCATTTAGTTACTGGAGGTTAATGGTTGAAATGTCTTTTGGACACTGGCAGCCTGATTTATCAAGGCCTTGTGAGGCTGTTTCATGCAGAAATGAGCCAAATAGCATCTGTTCTTGATTTATCAAGGTGCTGCAGGTCTGCGCTGGTGCAATCAATGAAAAGTGGCGCCATTAAAAATTACACATGCAGCCAAATGCACACGTATTTTAGGACATTTTTAGGGCGTTCTGTTGTAGGAAAGTTATTTGAATGACCCTCTGAATTGGATCGATTAGGCCTGCTGCTGGTGCGCTAAAGGAAACCGGTTCAGTCTGTCTCCAGTTCAGCCTGATGCATACAGTCACACCATCTTGCATTAACTGTCAGGTTAGCATCTTGGTTACATGGAGACTGTATCTCAGCTGTGTGTGGACATATTCTGCCACAGTCTGGACATTGAAATCAGTGTCATTAATTTACAGCATAAAATGCCCTGGCCAGCCTTTTTTTTGCCTGTTACCTGAAAGCTGGAGCTGGAGGTTGCATTCTCAGGAGTTTCCCTCTCCACAGGATCCTGGGACCTGACTGGTGGATAAAGTTACACCTGTGCTGCACTGTACTCTGCAGCTACCGCCTGCTGCCAGCTCTGCTGCACAAAAATCAGGAAAAAAACAAAGACAAGAGCTTGTCTTGCAAACATGTGTGTATTGATTATAATTGTCTTGCTTTTGCAAAGCGGCTGTCTCTGGTGCTGAAAGCCATTTTGTATTTCAGGCGTGCACCAGGTGCCTCTTCCTGCCACAGATATCAGCGAAAATGCATTCAAATAAAAACAACTGCGGCTGTGTTCATTTACATGATCCATCTTGGTAAATCACCTGCTTAACTTTGAAATTACAGCAACACAAAACAGTTTGCCTCAATTGCGGCATACTTGATAAATCAAGCCTCGGGTGATGCCAGCCAGCTTCTGTATATATAGCAGCCTCTTAAAATGAAGCACGCTGATTTGGAACAGGTACTAACATGGTACCAGTATGGAGATGAGGTCGCAGCTTGACAATGGTATTATCAATGCCATTGTCAAGCTATTTAAAATAATTGACTGCTTTAATTGACCAATCAGCATCAAGTATTCAACATAGCCATGTAATAATAAATTATTTCAACCCATTGCAGGAGTATCTTATGGTCATTTGGCATTTGGCGCTATAACCTCACTCATTGTCCCTGAGAGGCCATATTTAGGACCGTGTAGAAATCAAGAAGAGTATAAGAAAATAAATTTTAGTAATGTCATTATGTCTTGTCCATGTAAATGATCTATTTGAGGATTTGTGGAGCATTCAAAGCCTTTAAGCAGACAGAAAACATACCTCAGTCAAATGAATAGTGAATGAGGGAGCTATCAAGCTCTTGACTGAGTTATGACTGAGATGCATAATACATAAAAAATTATGAATCACACTATCTTTATTTGAAAATACTTAGCTGAAGCTATCTCTAAACTGTAGCTGCTGAATAGCATGCTGGAAACCTTCTTGAAAGGCCAGTTTATTTTATGACAGTAATCAAGCTTTCATGGAAACACACTCTCATCCAGAAACTCAACTTTACTTTCTGTCACTCACAACACACAAACGTCCCTTCTTTTGGTTTTTAAAGGGCCGCCACACCCCCAGTCGCAGTGAAGGGGAGACAGATCGGATTCATGGTCGGCCGATTAAAAATTCATCCCTGCTATTTTGGCAGATAGAAGACACGATGTTGAGAAATAAGAAAAGGGAACAAGCCGTGTCTCAAAGTTTCACTGTTTCTGATGGATTTGATGGGACAACAAGAGAAGGCTTTTAGTAAATCTAAACTACAGTGAGCCCCTGCTCTGTCCTCAATCAAGGTCATTGATGAAGGCAGGCTGGGTATCAACTCTAAACACAAGGAAAGAAAATTTAATCAATAGCAAAATTGAGAAAAACAACTCAATGCTCCAAAAACAATTTAATTGTGACTTCATTTGTAGTTAAAATGTACATTTTGTCCTTACAGACATTATTACTGACCGTGCAGAAGGACGCTGTTTAGCTGAAAGGTATGCATGTTCATGGTGACTGCTGGAAACCAGTTATGTCAATGATCATCCATAGTGAGTTTTCCTCTCATGTTTCCAGTCATTTCAAGAGGCAGATAACACATTTTGTGGCTCTATCATTGTGGAATGAAACTTGAGACAAAACACGCATCTCACTGTGAAATCCCACATCCATGTCACCACCAAAACCTAATCAGTTCTCCATTGGCCCAACTCCTGTCTACAACTTTCACAGAAATCCATCCACGTTGAGAAATTCTTAAAAAAAATATTGTAAGAACAGACAGAGGTCCCTTAAAATCTGTTTATTCATTTCCATATTAGGCGAGCAGAAAAAAGAAAACATGAACCAAACAGCGATCTCATACATACGCATTGACCTCTGGCGCATACTTTAAGGCATGTGTACTTCAGAAATATTCTCTGCTTAAATGAGCAGTGTGTTTCAATGAGGCCGACCTACCATACAGTGTGTGTGCACAACATAAGCAACGGCCAAGAGCCCAAGAACAGCAGATTATTTGCCCAAAAGAATTTGTTTGGTGTCGACACCCAGCAACTTTTGAGGAGCAGACAGCCACATCTTGCAAATGGTCAAATGAGATCGGCTTCACTTCACATCTTCATCGTTTTTATTACAGATCAGTAGATACACCTGGCCAATGTTTTCAACAGAGTAGCTCTTCATTCACCTCAGATATGGTTGAAAATATTCTCACATGCATTAGTAATGAGAGAGGTGGTGTTAACCTGAGACACAGAGTGTATGTAGCAACAGGTAGCACTGCCAGGCTGACACTGATTCACTGAACTGTTTACTTTTCTAAGTGCCTCCCTTTTTTTTCTTCTTTTTTTGAACATGGTTTGATATGCAAGCCAGTAATGGCCTATAGCTGGAGCTATGGTTATTGTATTCCTATTCCTATTACACTAGATGAACTGGAAGACCATCTGTAGCTCAAAATATCTCGGCTTTGGACATTATTGCAAGAAAAATGGCTGTGCGATATTTGAACTACATGCTTGATTTTATTAAACAAAAACTCTAGCAGCCTCAACAGTGGTAATGCCTGCAAAATATGTCCACACACTCCAATATTTTGTCCTCAACAATATATGTCCAAATATGTTCCAGCAGGATTTACATGGGTCTGATTCACAATGCTGTTCAGAAGAGTCACATCAACATAAAGGCGCCTCAGGAACAGCAGTATTTCTTCAGAGGTGACGCCCCACAACAGAAAACACACAAATTACAAAAGAAACTGAAATTAAAACACAGATCAGTTAGTCCAGATATGTATTATTTGTGTTTTAATTTAGATCAAGTATTCTAAGAAATTATAAATAATTTTAGCACTTCGACCTTCACGAGAACCACACTGTAAAAGTACCCCAAGTACCCCACTGCTACATGAAATGAGGAAATGAGAAACAGGAATTAGTCATTCAATTTTATTCTCTATGAAACTTTTAACTGTTTTGTAACCTTCCCTTCATCATGCAACCCAGCAGGTGTTTCACAAAGTTACAGAGATCAGGCTTACAACCAGACCTGTGTCAAACAGCATTTGCAAAGATGTTCAGTGATTTGTTTTGGTCTTGGTAAGAGCAGAATGGGGAGGAATTAAATTAATTTGGGGTGATTCTCTGCGTCCAAGTTTAAAAAAATTCAGGGAAGTCTCTAATTTGCTGTGACTTAAGGCTTGACGGAAAAATATCTAAACTGTCTGGTACTCCAGACAGGTAATAAACTATAAAAGATTTGCAATTAATATTTGACTGAGGTCTGGGTATAACAATGTGGTCATCCTATCTCGACAATTCAAAGGAGGTCAGAGAGGAAAAACTGCTCCACAGTGTCACAACTGGTTCTGTATGTGGCTCTGAACAAAATGTTCTCCAGTGATTGCGACTTAATTAAATAAGTTTTGATGCATCACTGCTCAGCAGCAGAGTAACTCCTCTGCCAGCAACAAACAGCACATGCATCAAATTCAATCAAAACTCAACTTTAACATTAATAGATCAAACTCTTTTACTTTTACAACATGTTTAGCTTGTTTAAATTCATTATTAAAACAAAACCAAGACATAGCAACACAATTTCATAAATTTAGATCACTGTTCAATTTTGCCACCCCCCCCAAAACAAACAAACAAACAAACATACAAACAAACAAAAAAGCAGTAGTACATCCAAAGTTGACAAGGCAGAAAACAAAAGCAATACTCATTTGCTTGCTTGTAACACACAACTTTTTCTAAAACTGTGCTTAAGAATTGTTATTTTACAGAAAAAGGTGATGTCCTGCATTCAAAGAAGCTAAGGGCAAGTCTGGACGTTAACACAATATCCTCTGATCGAGCCTGGGCCTTCAAACTTGTCCGACTGAGGGGTTTCTCTCCAAAACACAAGGCTTGAATTTTGAAAATGAACTATTCCATGATGATCAATGTTCTTATTATGGATGTTTACATTGTCTTTAATGTCACTACCATATGAGTACCCATTTTGGATTTCAATCCTTCAGTGTGTTATCATAATGTACAAATAAAGCCCAGTGCTCCTAATACATACAGACATGCCTCTTTGTATGGAGGATTCCGGGACTATCTACAGTAATTTCTCATCACTAATGTCAATAATATACAAACCTGAGTTTAATGACCTGAGAAGCTAGTTTGCATTCTGATGCACATTCCTGCGACTGAACCAAACAGCTGACTTCCTCCTAAATGACCGTGTAACAACTAAACCTAGGTATAAAAATAGAAATTGTCCCTTATGTATTGTGCTAGACGTACACCAAACATGTCTGAGGCAATACAAAACACAAGCCCGTGGAATGTTTCAATGTTAAACCAGACATGGGTCAATGTTGAAATTAGCTATTTAGTCTGTCCCGAGTGTAACAGAGGTGTGGTTTGGCAAATCTGAGGCGATCCAATGGATCCTCACTGTGCCAGATGAATAATAAAGTGAATGAATATAGGAAATAAAGACTTTGTCAAATCGATTTCCATAATGTGTTCAACCCAGGTCTTGTTTAACTGAAGAAGACAGACAATTAGAAAGGACACCACAGTAAAAATCCAACGCAATCACCATGAAGTGCACTGTTGGTTCAACAAAGGCAAGTGATCAAATTCCCTCAAAAACCTCTTGGCCTATGCCTTTGCTGACCTTTTCAAGTCTCAAAAATCTGGTTCAAAGACATCACCTCCAGCTTGAGTTAAACAGATTGGACCTTGCGCTGCATTTCTGTCTAACAGGCTAAATTCTGTAAAACCCTTCAGAGTCCCTTAAATTAGACTGAGCCCTTAAATAAAGTCCAGTGATACTGAAAATGGATGGTGAGGATGGTATATAACTGTACGCACAAATTACAAATGCTCCTGTTTTTCTTGTTCACCAAACCGTTTAAGAGAAAAAACGTTATTGCTTAAACTTGAGGCAACTGCCCATAGCTTGAATGTAACTTAGAGCTGTGGTTCTGTTATTAAAAACAGCCTCACGTATGATGTTAAATTTGTTTAGTTAGCTTAAAATTGGTTAGATCCAAGTTTCAGTTTTATAATGCACCTTACTGTACAGAGGCAGCCACTGCAGAAGTCCCAGTTATATTCCTGCATGTTTACCGAAATATAATTGCTCTTTGGCTCCATGTCCATGCCAAACTGTAAAAGAAAACTTTGTAAGAGAAAAATTTGTTCTCTTTTTAGCCGACAGACTCACAAAAGAAACAGTCTGGTGACTAACTGAGAAACACAACTGTAGCGCAAGATACTGATTTGGCTCTACTGTATAACACTGACAGATTTTTCAGTACTTGAAGCAGGATATACATCTGCAGAGGGATTTCTACACTGGCTATCACTGTAAGTGAACTAGAAAATCAAGGAGAAAGTACCAAATCAAACAAGGACCGTGGTCCTAAGAGAGAACCTTGATAGAGATTGTTTACAGAGACGGACTGTCCTGTTTTCTTTTTTTAGCCATAAATCAAATCTACTATGGCTGACAGTAAATGCACGGTTCCTACACATTTAGCATTTCAAAACTCTACAGTTCATACCTTTTTAACTTAACATAACTTTTTAAATTATCAATGCTTTTCCAGACTTTCCAGTCTGGTACAGGAACCCTCTGAATGCAAGGTCCAACAGCAACTTTTACCAAAATCAAAGTTAAGAGACACTTAAAGGACTGACTGAATGAGTACCAAAGTTGAACAAACAGCAGGTAAAATGAAACTGTACCACATGAATCAGTTACTAAAATATGGAAGAGGTCTGTGCCCTTCAAAAATAACTGCCAACTGTGTAAAGGAGTAAAGGATCCTATGGTCAAACAGAAGCAATAGATTCCACCAATATATTCTTGAAAACACAAAACAGCTCTTTGGAAGTTTCTCTCACATATTATTTCTCAAACTTATAAGACTTAAGTACTTTATCTGACATCTCAATTGAAGACCATTAGAAGTCCTGGTGCAGTTTTCCAAGTTTCTACCAAGAGCCTAACACGATGTCCCTCTTACATTTAGTGAGCTGTCAGTGTGGAGCACCCGCAAAATGTGCTGACATTTGAAAACTGTTGCAGACAGCACTTCAAACTGCCCGTCATCTTTTGACCAGATGTTTAGGGGAAACTTCAAAACAGTCTTATTGCCATTTTGTTATTCCAAGACGATCTTGGAGCTACTTTTTTGTGAAACCTCAGCTGCCTTGCTGACATTTCACATGGTTGCTGCAAAGGAAAAAATATTGTGGGTTGCCATGCAGAGCACGGCAGGACGTTCTCAGAAGTTCTGCTGCCGTCGCTTCTTTGCCTCAATGGCATCGAGGATGGGCTGTCTCTTGGCCTGGTAGCGCTGACGGATCTCCTCAATCTCCTGCTCCATCTGGGGGTCCAGAGAGGCCAGTCGCAGATTCAACTCTTCCACTGTCCATGTGCGCATCTAGACAAGTGCACATAAACAGTCCCTCAGTGTCTAGGCTGACATTCTTATCCACCAGCCACATAAACATCTAGACAAACATTATCCATATACTGTATGTATGCAAGTACAGTCTGATCTTTTTAGAAATAGACAAACAGACTGCTGTACTGGGCAGATCCACTGGGACACCAATTTCCTCTGTTTCAGTTACATCTTTAAGTATCATGGGATCTGCCGAGGAGCCCCGTCCAGCAGGTTTCAGATTTCACTTTTCCTGCATTAGACTTCGAAATTAATGGATTCTAGTAATCTTTCAATATCACAATCCTGCATAACAACCACTGAAGGTCAAGTGAGTATGATATATTGATTTTTTTTCCTTTGTCACTCAATGAGTCATTGCATATCTTTGATCACAAATTGAAAATACTGAATGGCTCTTGTTGAAGTGTTTATTCCATGTGCCTGAGCATATTCGGAAATTAAGGCAGGGTGCAATTTAACCATATTGTCATTATCTTGCTTAACATTCAAGGTGTGGAACTTACACATCATTGTATTACTGTGTGCCTACATATCAAGCTGATTGCATTTCTAGTCTAGCTGAGACTATTCTTCCAGTGGAGCAGGTGCCTCATATGTTGCCGCAGGTTGCATGTAATTTTCAAGTGGCAAATGTTCCACAGTCACATGCCTGTTAGGAGACAGTTATTCACCTAGCTAGCTTGAAAGCATCCAAAATCATATATATTCTTCCTTAATAACTAAAAAGCAAACAAATAAGAATGAAAATCAATCAAAACACTAGTAAATATGAAAAAAATGGAGGTGCAGGAGGTTAGTAGCCAGCCTCAGAACCTAAAATATAAAACAATTTAGCTTCAATGCTGGTTACATATTGAGCTTGTTACTATAAACTTAGTGCAAATGAAGTTCTTGATCATTTCAAAGCAGCAGGGGTAAAGATCAGTAGGTATACAGTCTAGTAGCAGCCACTTCAGAAAATCTTTACCAAAACCTTAAAATATCCTACACATGACAGAGATAACCAAGGTGTCAGGTACGTGTATCTATTCTAGTAGCTAGCCTGGGCTACATTTATTGGCATTTATCCAGTCTCTTCTTCTCTCTGTTCACGACCTGAGGTAAGGGCCTGATGCCTCCTTTAGCTTTTCCCTTAGGGATTCCCCCTTTCAGCTTTTACCAGCAGCACTCCACTCTCAAGCTATTTATTACCCACAATCAATGGAACTAAAATAACACTGGCGTCATAGTCCGCTAGGCAGATAACCATGAACAGAGAATGGGAGGTCTCACAACTTGACCACACGAGAGTCAAAGTAAAACACTACGGAAACTTTGGGACAAAACCTAAAAAGTACATTTTTGGCCTGAGACCTGAAGCAGCTTTTACCAGCCAACTACATTTATAGTAGTAAATCCCTATTTACTCTGGACAATCAATAAAGTTGATAGTATTATTTTGTATTGTTTTGGCCATCTGCCTGACAAAATACTTGGCAAAGTAAGCAAACCATGCAGCCACAGCCAAAAAGCAGAGAAGCAGAGTGGCTCAAACTGACCAAATTTTGTTTGAACCACAGATTTGGCAAATTAATGCAGGCAATATTAGAAAAAGGCAGTTAACTCTCAGTTCTAAATTCAGTGTTTAAGGAACAGTTTCCAGTTGAGGCACTAGGTCATTATGTTGGGCAAATCAAATTACTCTTAGGAAACAAAGCTTTTCAACACCATTGCCATCCTAATCCTATTTTTTGTAACTCAGCTAGCTTCAGTGTTTTGCTGGTCAAGAGACAGAAAAAAAACAATTTTCAAAGTCATCAAACTTTTATTATTTGAACTAACCCACTGACAAAATGCTCACGCACGCACACGCACACACACACACACACACA
>OMLB01008821.1:1521-13071 GCA_900302555.1 Myripristis jacobus | reverse complement strand
GTGACATGGTGGTGTTTGCAGGTGTGTGTCTGTGTGTGTGTGTGTGTGTGTGTGTGTGTGTGTGTGTGTGTGTGTGTGTGTGTGTGTGTGTGTGTCTGTGTGTGTGCGTGTTTATGTGCGTACACTTAACAGCAGGAAGTGTTATGTGATTGACAGAGCTCTCTCATTTCCTCGAGGGCAAGGTTGCATGTACTGTTGCATCAGGTGACTGCAGCAGCGACACTGAGGAGCATATGAAATCCATTACCCCTCGGTGTTATTATTTACCAACCTTCTGAAACCCCAAATGAAGGTCACATATCTACAAGTGCACCCAGCATGCCGTATACACCATATCTCTCTCCATCACTAATGCTTGTGCATCATCCCTCATCAAAGCACTGCGATATTAATGTGGCTCGGAGCATGTGATAAAATATGCAGGAATGTGAATGACAAACATACAAAGATGTCACTGTTTTTCACAGTATATTAAATGTGCCTTCAAAATAGGACGTGAGCTCAGACTGCTTGTATCGCTTTACACGAGTCTGGACAGAGCTCCTGATTGGGGATTATACCAAAAATAAATGATATTCTCAACATGCATAGATTAAGGTTATATGGTGTTCATTTAAGATTATGTATAGCTCTGTTTTTCTGTTTTTGAAGTTAGACTGAAGTTGAAGGCTTGAATGCAGATTGAAGGTAGATGCTTTCCGACAAACGCAATTCTGCTGCAGGAAAATCTTAAAATCCAAACTTGGTCATTTACTGGCCATTCTCCCTTGAAAAACACTGGGTGAGTGTTGTTCAAAGTTATCACGCCAGGGAACAGATGTCCTGTCCTTTCCGGCCTTATGGAGTTTGCCAAGTCACACTTAATATAGATCCACTGTCACATACACTTCACAAGTGTTTGTAGGATAAGTGCTGGATTTCACCGAGTGTTAAAAGCTTAATCCACCCAAATGTGTGAAACTGAGAAGTATTTTGTTCACACCAGAGGGAGTAAATTGATTGAGGTTTGGTGTCAAGCACTTCACATTGCCATAAGAAGTCGAGGTCAACAACATGACCCTTCGTAATGATTTAAAATTCCACAAACTGCCACTAGAAAGTCCTTAAGAGAGGCACACACATATAACTACCATTTAAGATGCCTATACAAAGTGATGCAGAAGGCTATCACACAATGCTATAAACAGTGAACACTGCTCCATCGCCATTGATTACCGGCAGTTAACCATTTATAGCACAAACTTGAACGTGAAAACAAAAAGGCTTAACTGTCAGTGAGGAGAAAACGATTGTGGCGACATACTGCAGAATTACTGCCGTAAGCTCGCTTGATGCAGTGGCTTCAACAGAATACAACAGAGCTTGAGTGAGAATCATGATTGGTAGCACAGTAAAACATGGGCAAGGCGGAGGGGATTTCAACAGTAGGGGCATGTTTGCTGGAGAGTTTATGGATTTGTCATTGGAAAAGACCAGATCTCCATGTTCCAGACTCTATAACGCATCAATTTGATTCCAAATAAGACTCCCGCCTAGGCCCCCGTTCCTTATCAGTGAACATGTCCACGTCAGTCTCCAAGATTTAGCCACGGCTAAATTCCTCCGTATTTAGGCTGGCTGAATGATATGGACATCTACGCAGTTCCAATAGCTGCAGGCAGCGCCTCTTGAATAGCATTTTGTACATAAGCTTTAGCTTACTAGCCTAGGATACCAGGCCAATGCCTTATCCCTGTTAACAGAGACCCTTCTAAGACAGGATTAGTGGAGGAGATAGTCTGCGACAAGGAGGGACGGTCCATCTCCTGGGAAGCACCACCGCTAACCCAAACGTAATTGCATTTGTTTAGATAAAGAAATCACAGCAAAATCAAGTGCTGTGTTAGCCTGGCAATGCAATGTGATTTTGAATTGTTAGCACCACAGTATATTGTAGGCCCGTGTCTGTAACCAACATAATTGACGTGTTATTTTACTATATGTCGACTTTTTTTAACTTAAGCTCCTATATCGTAAAAAGGCAACATTCAATCAAATTTGGATGTTTTATTCTTTATTATTGTTTTTTTCTTTTACCACCTGAATTAACAATTATATTGATGTGCGCATGGTTATCACATATGGTGAACAATAATATGTGCAGGTCAGTGACGTCGTTTTCCCAATGTCAAATAACATGAAAAGAATGGAAAAAGACATATAGTGGGGGGAAAAAAAAACAAAAACAACCTGACTGTCAGGTGTGACCTTCCACTCTTCTCCTAGTCTCCCACTCCTTTATGGGTTAACCATCCTTAATGCTTTATGTATGCCTTGTGTGACACTCTTTGCATAAATGATACCAAATAATTGGGATTTATAAATTATTCATTGTGTATTAATGCAGGTGAAATGGCTTTTTGGCTTGGACTGCTGTCTGTCGTTCAGAAAATAAAAGAGGAGGGGGGTTGGGGATCATAGATACTTCACTGGGGAAAAAAATAAATACCCCCACAGAAATACATGCAATCAAAATGCATAAGCCACGCATGGTCAGTGCAGTAACCCTTCTTCACTAACTATTAAGTTTTATTTATCTATTTTATTTTCTGTGTGTTCCTCAAGAACATTTGCGTATAAAGTAATTTAAAATGAACAGCTACTTAGTTAAAGCAGGGATTAAGTGTATAGAGGCTATGAAGCATCTTACATTACAGATCCAGAAATTTTTTGTTGGGTGTATGTTTTGGATGCAGGCGTTGCTTCCTGGTTCTGCATAAATACAAATATGCGTTTGTGTTTCAGGTCTTTTTTTCCATCATAAGGTAAACGTGGAATGGTTCGCACACAGAGATGTGCATGGAAACACTGGACATGCTTGACTGAACAAGAGCAATAGGTCTTGCATATTTACTATTTTGTGATCCCCTGGTAATAGCTATACCGGGTGATGCTTGGAGCATTTTACAAATCGTTCTAGCAACAGCTAAACAGGAAAATCCACAGACCAAATTGACTGAACCTTATACTAACAGGTCTCCTCAGCCTAAATGAGAGCAAGTCTGTGGTGAGTGGCTGTGGTTTGCATAAAGTGGACATTTGCTCCACTCACAGGCTTTTATTAACTTGAGATTAATGTGAGCGATTACTGGTGAATCTTGGTGTGTTAAGATCCAATCAGACTTATTCATTATTGTTGCTTTTCATCACTGTATGGTCTAATGAGTCTTAGATTTTTTTTTCTTTTACACTCTAACCCTTAAAAAACAAAGAAGACAAAACAGCAGACAAATTTCTGTCATGGCTTTAAACTGTTAATTCATGTAAAAGCAACAACAGCAAAAGGAAAGCTGCATTTACCTTGTTGATCTAATACTTCAGACCGTATTTGACTAAGCGCAGATCTCCTCTCTTTTCCACTTTACGGAACAGCAACCACAGAACTGCAATGTTATCTCCGCCCCAGGCCTGAGCCCTGGCCGGTCATCAGTTCCCTCATTCTTGTCCTAAATGCCTTGCATAATATCGTAATTACAGGGCTCTCGTGACCTTACTTTAACACATACTGACCCAAACATTTGAAACCCGGAGCTTTGGAAGCTAGAAATATTTAGACTGATAAAGAGGCACCCTACTCCTACCCTGGGCAAGTTTTAGTGCGACATAATATTTCTTTTGGCAGGGTCATGGGTGACTCGACGTACATCATCACTAACTTATTAGATCTCGAGGCAATTAGCCGAAAACAAACAGGCCAGACAGACCGGCCATTGAGTTGCCTGAACAGGGGGAAAATAGCCTATGGCGCTCAGTCATTTCAGAGCGGCATCAAAGAGGAGTCAGTGGCATCAACAGAAAGAAAGAAACACATTGTTGCGGTGTAACGCCTATACAGTACTGGGGGCTTAGCGCATTATTTTTCCAGTGATTCAGGTTACAGACCCAACTTGCCCCAGTATAATAGGGTGGTGGAAAGAACTTTTCACCTGAACACTATATGCAATGTGCAGCATGGTTAGTTTAGGATTAAAAATCCATTTAGGGCCCTCCCCTGACATGGGAAATCAAGCCTGTAGATTATAATGGGATGGGGTGGAGGGGTGCTGGTCCTCATTTTGTCACCGAGGTCAAGGGGACATCTTGATGTGCTGTGCCATAATGACTGCGACAAGACTGGCTGCAGAAATCTTAAACCGCCCTGCTTCGCTCAAAGGGGGAGATATCACTTCCTCACATAATTGTCTGCAATAATTACAAATTGTCTTGTGAGCCGCCGTAAGACTGGACACAATGAGGCCTGAGGAATGCCATTGGCTGAGCAGGACTTTGAAATAGAGAAGATTTCTGTTTCTGGGGAGACTTCTTTCATCATCAGAGTGCTTGATAAGCGTGTTCAGATGTTGAATGCACATCGGAAAAGTATATTAAACTTAGGTTTCTTGAATAAAGAACATTAGAGTGACAAAATTTCAAGCCATAAGTGTGAAGTCCCCCACGTTTGCGAATCTGCATGGAGAATAAAAGCAACACATTTGAGTTTTCTCCCACATATGTTGCATACCTACAGTGTGGGAGTCATGCACCTGTGCACAGCTATCTTGCAGCTACTGTGTTGATGTTTGATCTTAGTTCAGATCATGGTTTAGCATGGTACAACTTTACCACATATCAATAATTCTACAATTTAACACAACAGACAGACATTTGAGGAACAAAAGGTACTTTCATCAGCCTCTAGGAGGTGGAGACAAGGGGAAGAAAAATGGGAGTCTCTTGGCTTTTCAGACTTATCGGTTTCATGTGAATGGCCGCTGGAATGCCAAGACTTTGGTCTGCCTTTTTCCCACCAGATTTCTTTCTGTCTTTCTCTCTCTCTCTCTTTTTTTTAAAAAAAAAAAAAATTGTTCATCGTTCCCTCCTAAGGATCTAGTTCCTGGACATGATATGCCAAATTACCTGCAGTATCAGTTGTGCCACTGGCAATGCGTTGTAAGCTTGTAAATTCCACAAAACCCCTCGGAAGGATTTGCCTCACTGCTGTCACTAACTTCATTGTCTTTGGAAAGCGGCAGTACAAAAGAGACGCCTTCTGAAGTTGAGAGCTTAGGCCTGGTATTATCATAACAGAATCACTACGTGTACTGGCAAGATGAGGAGCTGTTACGAATCGAGTGACTCAGATGAGATTTGATCATGGCAATCATTCATTTCTAAGACCCAAACCTGACTTTTTATTGCCCATTTATAAAGCCTAACATTTTCATGTTTCTTAAACTGTAGCTAGTTCAAGTTCATAAAAAAAAAACATGTTAACATTGCAGGCAACCCAGAAATAAGCCTCTATATTTTAATGTTCTCACCATAAAGCCCCTAACTTACTGGTCAATGTGAAACCGATCCAACTGTGGATATCATGTTTTGACAGTCCCTGCAATCTCAGCTCACAGATGCTTTAGAACATCTGAATCAATGTTCCAGGCCATATAAGATTAAAAGCCAGTCTATTGTACTCCCTGTAACCCACTCACACACAACCATTGTAGAAGTTTCACTTTTAACTGCATGTTTGCTGCATAGCCACTGCAAATTTACCTTGTGCCTAAGAGTATTTGTTTGTCAGTTTGTAATGTCGCCCTCTCCATTGAAAGATATGGTCTGAAAACAAAATTAGCACACTCTAAAACACTCCAAAATAGCTGTGAGATGGGAGACTTTTATTTTATTACTGTAATTTCCAGCCTCTTTGTGCTGAAAAACAACCAAACATGCAAACATAAAAATATATGACTATTGAAAACACTGAATTAACCCATATGTGAGCTTGGTTAGGCCCAGAGATCCACCCCCTTTCAGCCAACACAGTTTAAAATGTTCAAGTTATGTGTGCAAACCACTGTGTTTAACGGCCATGGCACTAGATTCTCCTCAAGGAATTGTCTCTGTTGGATGTTTCATTAATTGTGGCTGTGCTTGCAATTTATTAGGGTTGAATGGATTGTTTCTTTTTTGGACAGTCTCCAATAACAGGCTAACAAAGCAAGAAGACAGAGGGTCCACATTATGTAATTGCACCCCAGTGTTACTATTCAGCACTTATGTACAGAAATGGATGAGGCTAATATACTTTGCAATATCAATATACAAACATCTGCTTAACACAGCTCCCATGTTGAAACACTTAAGAAAACGCCATCTTAATTACTCTTCATTTCTCATGGAAATTAGCATAAGTCAATATGAATGTTATCGTGATTTCAAAAGAATAATCCTGAGCACCAACACATATAGAAATATACATATGCAGAGACTGTATACATTATTATAGCAGCACAAATGCATGTAATTACACTGAGATATTGGTTATGTGGTATATTTTTACTTACACATTTCTTTTTATGGCACACAAAAGTGCTCTTAAAGGTAAAGATAAAGATTAGACATCAGATATGAAACAAAATAATTTCTTGGCCGTTTTTATCTGCCAGCTTCCCACACTAGACATCTTGTTGTGCCATGTTGTGCCATCCATATCTGCCATCAGTCAATGAACATAAAACAAAGGTGACAGCTGCATTATGGCACCGTGCCACCGTGGATGGACAGAGGTCCTATAGAAAGACTAGCAAGTAATTTATTACACATAAAGTGCATTGTGCTGTTACACTCTTCTGCATTCTCTGCTAGTCTGTGTGTTGAGGTGAGCTGTGCGCCGCTTTAACACACCATAGTACCCCACTCTACTGTTTGCATTGCATTGCATCACTCTGGGCTGTATTATAATGGCCTGTATTATATTATAATGACTGTTTTTACTCTTCACAAGATCCAAGCCAATCTGAATTCCTTCGGCCTGAAATCATTTGGCCTGGCTAAATATTCTGATGACTGACAGACGGTCAAATATGGGGGCCATGCACTGTATGAAGCAAAACTGCACAAATAATTCAAGATACATGTATTTTAAAGTTCTTGCAGGGAGTGTATGCAGGTGATTGCATGCGTTTTGTTGCACTATCATGCGGCTTATTCGCTCAAATGGGTCATTTAAGGATGAAAGCTCAGATAGATGAGGTTCACTATGATTGCAATTCTCTAATCAGAAAGTCCTTGGTAGTGTTGCATCAGTATCAGGAATGTAACATTGTACTGAGAGTGCAATCACAAACCCAAAGTGGCTGAACAACAGTGACTGCTATTGTCTCCGTTTTGCATAAAGTATCGTATCTGAGGTCTCTTCTTCCGACTTTTTTTGTGAACCAGAGCTGGAGTGTTTATCTGGTGGCTGTTGTAGAGGTGGATGATCTCACGAGGGCTGCTGGGTAGGTGGTGGGGTTGGGGCTGGGGCCTCATTGCCTATGCATGACGGTGTTGTAGGGAGATTAGAATAACACTGACTATATTCTGTAAATGAAGAAGAGAACCAAGGGAAGCCTCAGGAGTCCATTATGGATTTTAATAATACATCAAGGTAGTGTAACTGAATAACCGATCTCAGAGGGAAGAGAAGAGGAAGAGGGGAGAAAAAAAAACACACACATGACATTTGGCTAATATTACAATATGAATTATGAAAACAAAAAGGGCTTTTAGTTAATCTTGTCTTTCTACTTTTATTCATCTTTAGGCATTTTTGTTTTTTGTGTTTTTTTTCTCCCTTTTTTTCCCCCAACTTCCCCCTGAATCCAGAACACGGTGTAAACAAATAAAAGTGGAGGAAAAACAGTTTGGCATCTCTGTAGATTAATTAATGTGCCTGCGACTTGGCATCACCGGGCGAAAATTATGTGCATAAATAATATCACTAATTAAAAAGATGCAGATTAACATGCAAATAATGTTAATGAGGATCTGCAATTCCGGAGTGTATTCGCATAACATCAACAATTTAATGTGTTGGAAGGCCTGTGTTTGCATTACATTAATAAAATTCAAAGACCCGTGCATAGAAAATTCTGTCGGAGTCTCTGTTTCCACTTGTGAGTTGTAAATTCTGTGGGCAGTAACAGCCACTTCTTTGGCAGATGCAAAAGTTATTATCTCAAAGGCTGGCTGAAGTGGTGCCATGAGCCAGTACGACCAGCTGTTAGCGAGCGGCCAGCCAGAAAAGCACTAAGACAATTAACTGTATTAGTTGTTGGGCTCCACTGTTTATTTTCCCTGAGATTAATTTCACTTGGCTGACCAGAAATCTGCTGGAGTGGGGAAAACATAAACAAAACCACAAAAAAAAAAAAAAAAACACCCCAGCTAGCAACAATGTGAGAAAATCTTGTTCCCCTCCCTACCTGCTGAAGCAATTGCTACCAAGTGGAAAACGGATATGACATCAGCTAAGTCTCTAATCCATGCACGCTGTCATGTTGAGTACTCGAGGGTTGTACCAAGAGGAGAAAGAAAGAACATTTTAGATGATTCAACCTCCCTGGATTATTTCATCAAGTGACTTTTACATGCATTTCCCCGCTGGTGTTAAAACCTGAGGTCTGTGGAGGAGATCCTGCATACGACTCATCCCTCAAAAAGAGGAAGATAAATACTGTACAAGCATGAAAAAGAGACCCTCAGTGTGTGGACTTAATGGATTTCACAGTAGAAATGAAATGACAAACTTGAGTGAGCGCTCCTCTTCCTGTGGGGCAAATGTCTGCTGGATTTGGATCGTTACCTGCAGAATAAACAAGGCCCTTTCTTAACAAGGAAAAATACGGCCCGTGTCTATCATCACAGTGTCGAGCGGGGAAAAGGAAAGGCTCTCCGGTCTGCGGCGATATGCATCGTCTGTCCTCAAGAGGACATTTACTCTAAACCCATTCATTTCACAATGGGCAGAGGCTCTAAGCCCATTCATCTCACAATGGGCAGACACCCCGTAACAATAACGTTTATCATAGCTTGGACAATATGGCTGAATATGCAGAAATACTTATACATCTGTATTTTAATCATACACTAGGTCACAAATTGAGCTATACAATGTACATTTTCATGTGAACATTGGAGTGCAATATCCAGGGAGCAGTGCAGGTGAACACAACAATATGAAATGGCACACAGCACAAGGTACAACTTGCATTTGGAGAAAAATTGGGTACATCAGGTAATAATTTACAAATGTATCTATTTTAACTTAAAGTCAAACACACTATATCTGTAATATAAAAATGGACAATAGCATGTATAATGTCAGATTATGCCCCCTACCCCCTGTTTTTTACACTTTCACTTTTTTCTCTCTCTTTCAGATGCTATCTCGCACTTTATTGCTGTTAAACTCCTGAAAAGTTCGCCTGTTGGCATGGAGTGCATGGCATTGCATCATGACAAGCAGAACATTTGGATTCAATAAAGATATGTTTATTGTCGAACCATTAGGCATTCGCGGCATTGAAATGCAAGCAGCTGTGTGGCATAAATCTAAAATTACAGATCCCATAATTTGCCCACTTTGCTTCCACTGGTATTAAAATATTATAGTGGGAATACGACCGTCATGCTGTTTGATAATGTTTATAAACAATTGCTTGTAATTATTGTACAGTTAGTATCATCCCTAAATCAGCGATGCCTCTACAGTGAACAAAAGCGGTGAATTAATGTTACACTCACATCTTCTTCATATACTGCGTATTCATTAAAAAAAAGCCAAAAATATTGTGATTGTATTGAGTCCACCATCGTGTTTTTGCCTGTGTGTGGGGAAGATGTGGGGCCTGCTAAAATATTCAGACACAGTCGATGCAAACGATAGCTTCTCAGGACATACGGTTTGTATTATGCTTGGCTTTGACTGCGCTACAGTGTGATATTCTGAGAGGAAAATGGAAGGGGGGGAAAAAAAGAGAGAAACACAATGACCTCTTCAGCTGGGCACAGCTCTAGCAGCTGGCCAATAACTTAAACAGGGCCTTGTAATATGCTTGCTTTGGGCTGCAGGGAACTGCACAGACAACACATAAAAATATGACAAGCAGATGATGGATTAGGGTCATAAGTCTCAGTTCAGCCGTACAAACAAAACATCATGATCGTGTGTTACGACAATACGGTTAATAGACAGAAATTAGCAGATGTTGATTGCAGCCCGGGTACTGTCAGCATACCAAAAGGCTCAAAGAGAGACATCGAAGGGCGGCTGGGGTAGATGGGGCGGACCGATACACGGAGCCTGGGGGACCTCCTGCTCCTGGCATATGTAAAAGCACAATCCCAGATCTGCCCTCTTTTAAGGTTTTACAAACTCTGTTCTTTAGCTTCTCCCTGCACCAGCTGCAGACTGACCTGTCCGCGTAAACCTCAATCCTCAAAGTGAGGGAAAAAAAAGAAAAAAAAAAATCAAGAGTCATCACTTTTTGATCTGCCGTGGCAGTGTTTCAAAGTTGCCGGGGAGGGAAGTCTTTCAACCTGTTTTAATGTAATGATTCAGGGTTTTTATGTTCTCCTCTCGTAGCCTAAGGTGAAATGCACATTTCATCAAGGTTATGGAGGGCTGCTGTAGTATTTGCTCCCCTCATGAATGCAAAGTTGGCTTTGCCTCTCTGAAGACTTCCAGTGAGATTTGAATGCTCAACTACAAAGCACTTGTTAGAGCAGAGCTTGGCGGATAATTATATTCAATCCTCCCCGTATCTCTCAGCATTGGACAGGAAAGCTGAAATTTCCTAAAAATTAATTGCTAGCTCCCAGAACTTGTTGATCGCTCCCATTGTGGTTTTTCTGTAGATTACTAAGATTCAGAAGGCATATCAGAATAATTCAAAACAATTTAAAAACTGGATAATACTTGCTATTTTAATAGTTTAAGACTATCCTGTGTATTGTAGCTTATAACAATTAGTAGATTATAGTAATATAAGTGAAAGAATTTTTCAGGTATATTTCTGTTGCAGTGTTTATAATTCAGAATACACAGTATATGACAATATTTACACACCCATATACTGTGGTACATACACTGACATTATTAAGTGTTTATCCATTTTAATATCTGGAATTTAAGGTTTAGAAGTGGCTGACAAAACACAGTCCACATCAAGAGGGGACATGAATATCATGGCTCAACTGCCTATTTAAATAGCCCTGAATTAAATCCACTCCAAAAAAAAAAAAAAAAAAAAAAGGAAAAAACAAAAAAAAAGTGCACTTTATTATGGCTAATAAATTGCAGTTTGTCTCTACGGAGCTGCTGCTAGACCTGCACAAGAGCAAACATCTCTATCAACAAACATGTCAA
Organism: Myripristis jacobus; assembly: GCA_900302555.1. Classification (NCBI taxonomy): domain Eukaryota; kingdom Metazoa; phylum Chordata; class Actinopteri; order Holocentriformes; family Holocentridae; genus Myripristis; species Myripristis jacobus. The sequence goes on along the minus strand of OMLB01008821.1, from coordinate 1,862 downwards.
AAACAAAAGGACTGTGCAGAGGGATTTGAACCAGCGTAACACCAAATTAAGACCAAATTAAAAGAGAGGAAAAGTGCACATTCAGCTCCTAGCACTGCATGGAGAGTGTGTCAACAAGAGCAAGATGGACAGCGTACTCAGCCCCTCCATCAAGCCCTGCCTGACCCACTGAGGCTCGCTCTCAGCTGCTGTACTGACCTGCTGGGAACGGCTGGAGGTGCAGAAATCCAACGGTGCTCCCTGAGCGGAGCGGAGCTGCCGAGACAAGTCATGCTGACTGGCTCCAGCTCACCAGTAACGCCTGTCTTTTCTACTCTCTGTTACCTCTGACCCGGCCGGCC
>OMLB01008817.1:44390-54712 GCA_900302555.1 Myripristis jacobus | reverse complement strand
AAAAAATATATGAATATGTATCCATATGGTCAATTTTATTTTGGAAATTATGTTGTTTTGTGTATTATCTAGATATATATGGTGTTGGCAAAAAATATACATCAGCGCAAAAATGTAAAATAAAAAAATAAATGAATACATGATTAAATAAAAATCTCTGTCTCTGCAGATCACGTAGTCTCATATTCAGTTAGTGAAGAGTTTATTTTTCTAAAAAGAAGTGGAAAAAGAATCTGCTAGTGGGATGAGATTATCTCTCTTGTATCCAGTGCTAGTCAACTTTTTCCCACAGTTTTCTTAAATCAAGTGTCATTTTCCAGGTCCCAGTGGGCCATTCTGCCTCGTTTCAACATATTTATACTTGTTCCCAGGGAAAAAAAATCCTGAAACAAGTGAAACTGCACTGGAAACAAGTGGGATTATCTCATTGCATTGGCAGATTTCTTGTTTGAAGAAAAACAAACAGAATATGAGATTAAATTACACAAATACATACAAACAAATATATCAGGGTTACCACGCATCCTGCAAAACCTGGAAATGTTTCGACCAGTTCTCCAGCCATGGGAAACACTCAGGAACATTTAAAAATTGATCAAACGTTCTTGAAATACTCGTAAATTCTTGTAAAATTCAGATGAGATTACATATTCAACTATGTTCCTCAGCTCACATTTCATATTTTTAGCTGCTAGTGCCCCGTTTCAGTTCCCATTCACACCCAGCTATCATGGTTTGGCATTCTGCTGTCACATGTGTGTTTGTTTATTTTGAATCATTCTAAGATGATGATCTGTGATCAGCAGCTAGCATGCATACAAGTCATTGGAAAATCTTGCAAAATGATTCCCTTAAAATAGTGGGAGCCCTGTTTATGTATGTGCAGTATGTCAGTATGCTCTATATCTGTGCTGGCATGTGTGTACATGTGTACTCGCATGTGTGTGATTGCCACTGAGGCCGCCGCTATATATAGAGAGGTGTAGGTGTGAACTGGTGTCTCCATAACACGATTCACATCTACACCCACTTAACCAAATGGTGGAAATAGTCTCATATGAAACAGAGATAGCAGATGATTATTCCTGCCGGGAAAGATGATGAAATGTTTTATTGAGGTTAGAGGCATAATTAGAAATGTATAGCAGGTCAATTTGAATTTAATTGTGCCTGCATTTCATGCACTCTCGAACATTAAGGCTCGTCTATTTTTAGGCCCATGCTCACAATCGTCAGGCTTGGTTTCCTCTTTGACTCGTGTAGTATTTCTCCCCCTCCCCTTCCCCCCTTTCAGATCCCATCTCTGGATGAAAGGGCCAGCACTTGCCCCGGTGTTAACCCCGGGAGGAGTGATGCTGCTGGACTTCCCATCAGCGTCTATCCCTGGAGGAGGGACGTGGAGGTATAGTATCTCTGCTCAGCCCTACCACCATTACTCTAATTATCTGTCCAGATGTCAGTAACGTGATGTATTTTGTGTGATTTTGTGTGTGTGTGTGTGTGTGTGTCTGTGTGTGTGTCCACAACAGAGTTCACCCTGGAAAGATTCCAAGCTGTCCTTTGCCAACCCCTTGTACCATTATCCCCCTGATGCTAATGGAGCTGACTGTCACAGCTCTAAAGCATGAAGAGGAAAACAATGGACTTACCATATTGGTGGCGCTGCAGCAGACCTGGCTAAACAGTATTTGCAGACACTTAATGTAGTTTGCCTCAGCCTGCGAAGGTTTCTACAATGGAAGGACGATGGAAGCTGAAACATTTGCAAGGAAGTGTTTGAATTGAATTTTGATTGTCCAAGTCAAGACTGGACAAACCAAGTCCTATTTGAGACCAAAATACAGTAGGCAATAAAGTATATATCTTTCCAAGTGATCTGTTTTTATGGAGGGGGAACAGAAATATAGTTGTATCTGCAGGAGCTTTGTACTGTTCCCTTAAACACCCAACCAATCAGATCAGGGAAATTGACTGTTTAATATATATTGGCCTCAGAACCACTACATACATAAGTTTCTGTAGCTGAAATCCTAAACTGTTTGTGGCTATGGGGAGAAAATAAACAAAAAATACCCATTTTTATAGCTATGAAAAAATCAATACAACTGAGTATTATTTTCTAGCCCCTTGTATTGATATGTACGGTTTATGCGCTACATTTTAGTGCACTGTGTTAACTAAATGCATTGTGTTTAATTAAATTTTAATAAACCAGAATTTAAATTTTCAGTTAAATTGTTTTGACACAACATTTATCATAGATTGTACAATTTATCAGTTTTCCCAGACATTACGCTGTTGGTCGTATTTCAAGCTCTACTTACACATATTCACAAAATCATGATGCATATTGTATTAACGTGAGGTCTTTACCTATATCCATCCCTTTTGAAATATTTTAGATAAAACAAAAGCTTGAGTCAACATTCAGTAGTGGTCTTTCAAAACAAAGCAGGATGACAATGATTTGAATCTTAATGAGAAAACTTGAATGTTTAGGAGGAGATTAGGATTATGTCTTAGTCATCCATGCTGATGGTTACTAATAATTAATACAGTCTCAGAAGATATTTTGTAAGACATTTTTGACACAAGTTATCTGTCTCACTCGCTAATCCTGCTTTGTGGAGTATTCCCCAGATGTCTGCGCTGAAATAACATGATGCTTTCACATGCAGGAACTGTTGTGTATCTTCCTTGGCGCTGGTAAAATTAGAAAACAGCCCAATTCAATTAGTACAAAGAGTTCCACTGAACATAAGGAAGCTGGAGTGCCAACTTCTTTAATAACGCTTCTCAGTTCTCACAAGAGCAAGTAAAATGGTTTGCTGCTGTTTTATTTGCACTCGGCGAAAATTAAAACGTGTTACATGTCAGCATCGCGGCTGCTTGGATTGTGCTGTGGGCTGACTCTCAAAGTCTATCAACTTCGCAGCACAGGTGTATTATAAACATCACAGTAAAACCGCTCTGTTGTTATAAATTTAATGAAGGTTCAGTCGTGGTCTCTTAAGCTGTGCCTCATTGGGCATGCCACTATAATTGGCCTTTTCATATTTGACACTCAAGTGGATCTGGATGCAAATGATTTGCAAGGCCAGGCGAAGTGTACACAATCACTCATCCCATTTTGACAACTGAAAATTTATGACATTATGCATTTTCTGACATTTACTACATTGCCCAGCATTAAATCTTTTAATCATTCGTATTGTTTTATGGTGCCATGTTTTTCTCTATTAGGCTTCTTCGCATGCTCTGCAGAAGACAACAAAATGCCTCTACTTCAATTCAGATGCCAGCTCTCTCTGTCAGAGGCATCAGTGGCACACAAGTGTGTAACAAATGAGCAACCAACCCTGCAGTGGTCCTGCCCCAAGGTTCCAGTTGGTTCCTCTTTGTCCCACATATCAAATAGGAACCAAAAAATCAACTGGAACTGGACCCTCGGTGAATGGAAGCTCTAAAGGTGCTGTGTTTTAGCGCCAAAGAAGTGATACTGCTGCAGGAGAAAAGGGACCATATATCTCACTGATCAGCTCAAAGGGAGTCCGAAATATATGTGGTCAACATCATGTTTTCTGTTGCCTTGTAGAATATCTGCTATGACACGTCTCCTTTTAATGGTGTACATTCATAGTATTTCCCCAAATTACAAGATGATGTTTATATCTCCAGAAAACTGTTACAGCTCGAATAGTTTCTGGCATACTTCTACCTGAGAGTCAGCAGTGCTTCTTTATGGTTGAGTCAGTTTGATAATCTCTCTTTGACAGACTCTATGATTTTTTAAATTTTTATTTCAAGTAGTTTTTCTTCCTTGTGGTCTGTTTCTTGATATACTTTTACTAGTGTGGCGTTTATAGGGAGTGGAAGCAATGATCCATAGAGTTATATTTCACTTGTATGAGCATCCCATTCATAACAAATGTCAGCCAAATCTATTGGTTCCAGCCTACTAGAGGGTTCTCCCTTTTTACTTACTTGCTGAGCCTTTGTGCTCGGTCCAAGACACATTTTCATTTCTGCCTCCATTATCAGTTCACATTCTGCCCTGTAACTCCTGAATCTTGAGTTTTTGGATTCCAGATGACTTAGGTGACTGTAATGCCGTTGCTGTTTACTCTTCTGGTTCATCACTGTAAATTATTCGCTGAGTGTTTAGGTCTAGTGTAGCTTGAAGATTTATCAAACGGCCACTGGATCAATTTCAGCCCTTGAGCTGCTCTACCATTTTATTGTTTATTGCCTCAGCCTCATTTTGGCTCGCTGCCTTTTGCTCTATGAGACTCTTGGTGTAAAATTTGGCAAGCGAGACACTCCTTACCCATTCAGCCTCTTCATCATCTGTTTGAATATCTCTCCAATCATCAGTCTGGAATTATAGGATTTGTTTATAATTGACCTTTCTGATTAAGGAAAAGCCCAAATGGGGAATGCCCAATGTTCCCTCAACCTTAGATTCAGTCAGGATTAGGGTTAGAATGTGGAAGTGGTTGTAACAAGATATTAAGTTCTTATAACTTTTTTAATAACTCACATGAACAAATAATAAAAAATGTTTTTTTTTTCATAAAACATCTTAATCTAAATTTGTATCCCTCTTTACATAATTGATTAAATTGACAAATACATACTAATTTGTCAAGAGTTTTGACTATTAGGTGAGTTACGAGAGGGAACACAGGGCTGAGGGAACATAGACCTGAGGGAACATAGACCTAAGGGAACAGCTAGAGGGAATATAGAGCTGACTAAATATAGAGCTAAGGGAACATGGGGCTAAAGGAATATAGACCTGAGGGAACATGAGGCTGAAGGAACAACCTAGACCTAAGGGAACATATACCCGAGGGAACATGGGGCTAAGGGAACATAGACCTGAGGGAACAGTTAGGGGGAATGTATAGCTGAGGGAACATAGAGTTGAGGGAACATGGGGCTGAAGGAACAATATAGAACTGAGAGAACATAGAGCTGAGGGAAGACAGACCTGAGGGAACATTGGGCTAAGGGAACAACAGAGCTGAGGGAACAGAGGGTTACGGGAACATAAAGCTAAGGGAACATACACTTAGGGGAACATAGTCAGGGGATGTTGTCCTGCTTGTTGAAAACTTAAAGCCCTTTGAGACTGTACACAAATTGAATAGTAATGTTTAATTTAATAACTGTAGGCTTTAATATAAAGGTAGTTGTATTATGATTATGAGTGATTAACATCCTGCTCTCTCTCTTTCTCTCTCTCTCTCTCTCTCTCTCTCTCTCTCTCTGAATTAACAAAAGGCACCAACTCAGCACCCTCTGCATCAAAGTTTGTTTGTCTCACCCCAATGACATTTGACCTAACAAAACAACAATCAGTGGTCTACACAACAGCCCTCACCCCATCCCCCTAAAGACACACACACACACACACAATGCCACCTTCCATATGCCTTGCCTAGCTTGCACACTCACATGATGGACCGCTGACTGAGAATGTGCAGCCATCGGGGTTTTCCCTGGTGTTTCTCCCTGTCTGTTTTTGTCCGGACAGAACAGTGTGTCTCTGGTAGCTTCGTTATTCATTCTGCTCAATAGCCTGCAGGAGAGCTAGTGCTGTGGAAGCCACCAGCCATTGTCTTTGTGTTGTTGATGCCTCTCCATAAAGCAGCGTTAGTCAGCTTTTCTCACTGGTGCTATTGTTGTTAACGTTTTGTTAATGACGGAGCAGAGTCCATCTAGAGGTCACTGTTTTGTTTACGCGCTGCTTTACTCCAAGAGGCCGCTGTGGTGAAAATGCACCCCAAGAATTTGGCAATGGCAGCCTTGAAGGACTTAGATGTATGGAGCCTTCTCTCTGAATAACTGTACGCAGCTGGCGCCCACATCATTAGCATAACTATTTAGCTGAATATGTTTCCCCACCCTGGGCTGTCAACCTGCTACCACTGCACTCAGGCCAATTTCCTTTCCTTGCACTGTGTTGTATCAGGGGACCGAGGTTACCCAACCAGCCCAGTCAGGTCAAGGTGAAATTTGCCCCTGTGCCTTGTAATGGCACCTCAGAATTGGCTCTCTCATCCTCTGTGGGTGACTGAAGACATAGATGGCCTGTTACTTCCATCTGTATTCAGTGAGTGTGGATGCCTATCAGCTCAGGGGGGCATCCTCTGGCTGTTAACTTTCTCCTGCTTTCTCCAAGTTTCCAGAAAAAACACCACAGGTCTTTGGCTCTGTAGAAGCTGCAGAAACAGGATGCTGCTGGACTGCGATCGATTGGATCTCTTGGGGTTTTTGGGCTGTAAGAATGTGAAAGGTTCTTGGTTTGTTTTATGCACACTTTGACTGCCTACAGTGTTGTGCAGTAAAGGTTAAATTATTTCTTGAGAGAAACGGTAACTGTGCTTTATGCGCTGTGTGTAACCAATTACACTCTATTCTGCCGTGCGGTAAATATTGAACTGTCTAATGCTCCACTGCATTCCCTCATTGTCCCTTGATGCTTGATTAACTTTCTAAATACAAGACAGAGAAGTCAATACATCATCAAACAGTGCTTAATGAATGAGATTTTAAAGTTTATTATTTACTGTTTGCTCCATGAGGTATACAAATGAGACCTGACAAAATGATTGAATAGAGGGAAATGGCCTTTGCAGGGCAGTTTGTTTTGCTGTGGATTGAAAATACAATTAATTGCTCATGGGAGATTGATCAATTTATGAGCAGAGGAAGGCATGTTTTTTTCAGCTCAGTAGTTTACTTATGTGAGTGAGGGGGCAATCTATATCACCATCCTGTGCTCAATTAGTTGCGCGACATGCAGATTTCCAACATTTGTGTGAATTTTGAGGTGTGATTCATGTCATAGGCAAGCCTGGCCTATTGTGGGCTTTCAGTTTGAGATGCTCTGGGGAAAAAATATTAAAACTAAAAATATAAACATGACAACCTGCCCTTCTGTGTGTCACCGGTTACACCCCTCTCATATAATGTTTTGGAAAACACCAGAAATTTTCCAGGTTGCATCTAAAGTTTCCAGTGAAGGTGAAATGTTAGTCTGCTTTCAGTCCTGGCTAATATTGTTGTGAGTCGGAACAGCTAATAGTCTGCAGGCGACGTTATAATGGAAAAGAAAGGAACAGAGCTGACCTTGTTCTTCTTAGTGGCTAACCGTTACTAACTTGTTTTACTGCGACTGTTACTGTAGCCGTGTTCGACTGCCACACGGTCCCTTTGTTCTCTGTTTATTAAGCAGCCAAGCATCATAAATGCTGCGGTGAAACGCAGCTCTGCAACTCAACAAGTGAGACCCAATTCCAGACATAAGCAGACTTTGGAAAATTTACACTTGCCACTGCCCTCAAACCTAAGGGCCCTTGATGTTGCTGAAAGCCTCCCATTTCGTTTTACTGCTAATTTTGTCAGACGTTTTGATGCTGCTGAAGGTCACCCTGGGGAGGCTGAGTGTGGCGTGGTCTCCAGCCAAGCAAAAGTTCAGGGAATGCGATCCTGCTTGCTTCACAGGAAAGGAGTGAGAGGCAGAAGCTGCAGAGGAAGAGAAAGGCTTAGGGAGAGAGTGAGAGTGACACACACACAGAGAGAGAGAGAGTTTAGAGAAAAAGTGAAAGATGGGTTTTTGGAAAGATGGATAGAGAAAAGAGATTTTGAGTGTGGTCATCTGAGGCAACCAGACTAGCCGACACTGTGGCTTCCTTTTTCTAGAGCTGCAGACTGGGAAGCTGGGACCACTGTGTTTCAGCTACTGTGATGATTAAACTCCTTGTAGAGAGAAATGATTTGCAAAGAGAGAAGTGAAAACAAGGGGGTTTGGAAGTGTGTGTGTGTGTGTGTGTGTGTTTGGGGTGGGCTGCTTTCTCAGCAGTAGAGATACTGCCTCTGGCCTAGCAAGCGTCTTGGCACCAGATTCTAGCTTGGGTGGCCACATTGTCAGGGACTAAATCACATTTCCTCCAGGCCTCGGAGAGAATTCAGTTCTGTTATTGCAATGCAGACTCTGATTGAAATATGCTTTATAGCCCAAATGGCCTGGGTACATGTGTCCACGAGCTCTTTTTATGAGTGAAATACATCACTGACCAGCTTATTTTTCATTTTTTTATCTGAGATTGTTTGTGTTTCCTGTAGACATTTGATATATGCCCCTTTGGGTGCACAAGGGGCAAGCTGATTGAATCAAGCTGGAGGTGTTTCAGATTTATGTGAGAAATTGGATCTGACACTATCATGGGTATGCGCTGTCAGCAGATATTTATTTGGGTCTTACGATCATAACAGTCTCCTAGAGCCATTTTAGAGGGAAGTGAAAGAAAATCATCGAAAAAACAGACCCTCAGCCACTTCTGCTTCTGAATTCAGATGAGACGTTTTCGCTCAATTCGCAAGACCCCGTTCTCGAGACGGGAGAGCTCCTCCTCGGGTCATCTTGCAAATCCAAAGTGAAGCTCATGCACCGCTCGCCTCTCCAAGTGACACTGTCGCTGTCACACATGCTTAACTGGGCCTGGCACAAAGCACCAGCTGCATTCATTTAGTACAACCCTCTGTCCTCCAGAAACAAATCCCCTTACCACGGCCGCACCCACTTTGCTGGCAGCCTGCTTCGTCACTCTGTTAAGATAATGGGACAGATGTAGATTTGCTCTGTGATTCTGGGTGGCCAGTGAAGATAATCAAGGTAATGACTAATTACTGACAAAGCTATGGAAGTAATTGCTTGCTATTGATTAGTTTCCATCTGGGGGTCCGTGTTGTGAGTTATCCACCCCATATTTGTATTGTTGGATTTAAATGACATTCTCTGACTTTGATTACTTTGAAAAATATCGGCAAAGTAAAACCATACGGCCAAGAGAAATGTTGCATGTACCAATGCTATATCTGTGTTTTCATGTACGGCGGCCAAATAAATTATAAAAGGAGTCCTTTATGAAAAGATTTCTCCTCCTTGTTAAGCTTTTCCATGACTGTGGTGCAGTTGTGCAGCTCTGAATTCCCAAAGTGAGTGTCTTAATTGGAACATGCATGTGGTCCAAGTTGTCCTTCCTGTGCAAAACGAGAGCCAGCCAATGAGGAAGAAAAAAAAAAAAGAATAGCGAGTCCTGAGTGCTCGCAGAGCTGCTTGGAAGACAGAAATGTTCCCTCACATGAGTTGCCTTGCTGGCAAAGGCAACTGAGAGGTTTCCAATCCTGCTGCCAGACATAAGTTCCCTTAATAACTGCCTGCCTCTGAGAAAGGTAAAAACACAACCAGCAGCAGGAATTCAATCTGGTTTCAGGCTTGCAAACAATATCAGCAACTGCCAATTATATAAATCCCCCTTTGAGCTAGATCATATCATATTCTATCTGGCCCTACCTATTAGGTTTATTGTGCTTTTGTTTGCATAATTGGAGCAAGGAGGCTCTAATTATCTGGGTGTTCCAGAAGCTCCTATTTCCACCTAAAGAGGGCGCCATTACAGTTCAATCAAGCGCCCCTTACCTGACAGTGCAGAAAAGGTGTGAGGTGATGTCAAGGGTGGTGTCTTTTGGGGACAAAACTGAAGCACATGCAGCTTAATCGCAGATTTTGCATGCTTTTCTTGTCAATAGTTTAATAAAACAAGCCCTCTGGCCTGAAAGAGGAGTCTGGGCTGTTTAAACCTTTCCTCCGGAGGCAAACAGAGGGTCCAGCTCGGTTAATGAAAATGGTCTCCACAACCCTCTCTGACCTGGGGCCAATACATTTTTCACATCACTCAATTGCCTCTTGGCAGATAAGATGATATCTCAAGGCAAATCGAAATGCCTCACCGCCAGCTGGAGAAATGCTTTGTTTGCCTCCTAGATTTTGCTCAAACCACTAAAAAAAAGGAGGGGGTGGGGTGCATTATTGGCTCTGACTAGTTGGTGACGGTGAGAGCGGGACTGGGTGAGCGCACCGTCTTCTTCGAGCGCAACTCACACTGGCTGCAACTCCTTCCAGTGGGATGAGAGCGCTGTGCGGTAATAACGCCGGACAGGGATGACCTCTGTGTCTTGAGCTGCCTCTTTCTGTTTTTTCTGGGGGGGGTTGGAGGACTGGGACGGCACGGCGACCTGTTAGGACGAGCGTGTTCCTCCCCACATGCGCGCAGTCTGGCATACTTGTACGCACACACGCACACCAACAAAACAGCCCAGCGCAGCGCAGACAGGTCTGGCTTTCCTCCGGGCTGTTTCAAAGAAGCCAGGCAGCAGAAGAGTTACGGAGTCAATGAGAAAGCGGTTTCGGTGCACTTAAACGAGCGGGACGTTGAAAAAAAACAACAACAAAAATCAGCGGCGGAACTTGG
>OMLB01008817.1:30072-44370 GCA_900302555.1 Myripristis jacobus | reverse complement strand
TGTGAAGACATTCGACCTTATCATTGGAGTTGTTTTAGTTTTGCAATGTGTGGGAGATGCGTTTCAAGCCCAAGCCGAGCTCAGCAGCGACGGTAAGCAAACATAACATCGCTTCATTGTCGGCTAAGACCTGTGGGCGACTGTGCTGGAGGTGCGTGCTTTAATTAGTCCAGCCTGTGCTCAAGTCCGGGACAATTGCGTCTGCACGACACGCAGCGCAACATGACTTGTCCTGCACGCACATATGAAAACACACGCAGGTAGAGTGCAGCTGCTTGGATTCAACATGCATCTCTGTTTTGTTTCTCCATCGGAATGACTTCATTTCCATTTCTTCATCCCCCTCACTTACGACCCAGGAGTTGTTAATTTGCACAAAATTGTTTCTGGAAGGCTGTTCGGACCATCATCCGATCAATTACCTTATCGATTCATCAGTTTTAGACGCGTTATAGAGGCAAAGGGTGTGTGTGTGTGTGTGGATAGGCCTGTGTGTGTGTGTGTGTGCGTGTGCGTGTGCGTGTGTGTGGAGTGGAGGGGGTCTTGCTATTGTTCAGAGCGCTGTTTTTTTTATTATTTCATTTTAGGGATCATTATTTATCTAGGCTAGGCTGCCATGACCTACTAACTTACGCTTTTATCTCTTAGATCAAAGCCACGATTATTTTTTTTTCAATATACATATATACATAATTACAACTATCACAAGGTTGAGTTGTTGTTTTTGTACCTTTTCATTAGGTTTTGAACATGAACCCGGCTGTCCTCACAGTTTTATTCCACACGCTGCATCGTTTACAATCCATGCAGAATCAGGGGGTAATGATATCAGGAATCTCAGAGGTTTCCTGACATCTGCATGACTATGTGTGTGTGTGTGTGTGTGTGTGTGTGTGTGTGTGTGTGTGTGTGTGTGTGTGTGTCGTCTGGCTGTTGCACGGGCTTCTGCAATTTATCTGTCCTGGGTGATGTGATGGAAACAGGGAGATAAGAGGCAAACGAGTGCTTTGCCCTTGTGGCTCTGAATTGTCACGGTGACCTAGAACATCCTGTAACCTGGAAGTGTGTGCAACTTTTTACAGACTTGAAATCGGTAAGCAGCGTTTGAGAGAAGTTGACAGGGAGGACAAAAGCAGGGACAGTCTGTGAAGAAATCCATGGGAATCCTGTGGTATAGAAAGCCTAGATTATCCTCTCTGGACATGTAAGTAGTGCTGGATGTCTGCATGCACTGGCTCCGTCCAGAGCCCTGATTACCTGACAGAATCAGCGCTGGAAGATGAGAACTGGAGTGTGAACAATAACCCCACTGTAAACCTATAGCGCGCCCCGCTGTGCACCTACTCCTCTAATCTGAAATCTGGTTCATTCCATGCTCGGCACACACACACACACACACACACACACACACACAGCACGCCCTCACACAGACGGCTGGCGAAGTTCATGCCAACATTGGTTCTGTTCACACAGGCGCGCTCTTGTTTCCCAGGGCATCGGATAGTGGTTGGAGAAATGCATGGCTGCTGACAGTGATCGTAATTTAAACCGTGTATGTGTGTGTATATGTGTGTGTGTGTGTGTGTGCGTGTGTGTGCCCAGACCACAGAATCACTGGAATGTATGGGTCTGTTTGCGAGAGATGCTATCGATGGTACGTGACCACACAGAGGAGCGCGCACGCACACGAGGCTCGGCGGCTTTACAAGCAGGTGCTGATGGTCTCGTTTCTGAATCCAGTGACTCCTGACCTGTGCGGTGCTCTGGTTCGTCTGACACCAGTGCCCTACCAGCATCAGCTTGTTTTCCTTTCCTGTCCACAGCCTGGGGTTTGCATCTCTCATGGGGAAGCGGTGAAGCCCAAACGAGGCTCTTTCAAAGAGTTTTCGGATTGAGGAAAAGCCACAGCTACCATAAATATTCTGTGCAGAAACGTCATCCGTAACAGAAAGGACATCTAACACTCAGAGCGATCCACAGCATCTTCCTCTACTCGAGATGGAGATAGTTAACTTTACCCCCCTCCCCTCCCTTTCTGCTTGAGTCCAACAGTATGTAGGACAGTATTTTTAGACATTTGGGTGAGGTGCTTCCCTTATTGTAGGCTGACCTCGCCTCGTCTCTGCTGCTGTGAGGAGCAGCCCTGTCCTTCCTTAGATAGATGATTATTAATAGCCGCGAGGTGAGCCCCTCCGCTCTCTGTAAGCAAGTCCGCTGGGAAGATACTGTGCGCCATTCACCAGAAAAAGCTTTCAGACTCTTGGAATGCATTGGACCGGATCCACGAGAGCCGGGGACGCAAAGAGAGGGCTGCTGCTGGTTATAAAGGCACGTTAAGGCTCTCATGCAGATGCACTGACACAAGCACATACACAGAGAGAGAGACGAGACGCGCTGTCCTCCCTCTTAGTTATCAGTCAGATGAGCTGTGCAGTGCTGTACATCTGGTCAAGATTATGCACAACATCCTGTGAGCTCAGAGACTTTGTTTTTTTGAAACAGAATGTGGCTCTGAGATGTCCCCCAGTGATACCAGCGGCACTTTCACATAAGTAGAATCAGATTAGGGCTGATTAGTAAATTAATTTGCACTCCAGCATTTCCTGGGAGGGGCAGAGGAGCCTGGAGCGTGTCTGCATGTGTGTGACAGAGAGTCAGAGACAGGGTGAAAAGAAAAGAGAGGGAGCGTGAGAGAAAAAGTCTTGCCCTGTGTAATGATGTGGTCTCATTTAAAAGCCTGCGCTGAGGGCTGTTAACGTGCTAAGATTGTGGTTGTGTGTGGAATTTCATTTGAGGGCGAGCGGCTCGTTCTGCTCTCCGGGATGCTCGGGGGTTTGTTTTCTCTTCGCCGCGCGTGGAGCTCGGTTTGAAAGCGTCGGGAGATATATATAGGGGGTTAACCAGGACAGGCAGTGATATGGAGGTCTTCTAGCTCCAGCGCCCCGCTCCTCATCCATCATAATGCCAGGAGCTGCCTCTGCAATCAGACCAGCTTGCACACACACCCGCAAAGACAGACAGACATATTTTCAGATACACACACACACACACACACACATGCATGGGCACAGCCACTCTGTGTGAGTGCACTCAAGGCTGCACAAAAGCAGTCAGCAGCTAAGCTTCATAATAAATACTGGCACGCTGGTCCCTCTTCTTTTTTGTCATGTTTTGTCACATGGGCGATTCCTGTCTGTGGAGGAGTTATGTCCCTTCCCAAAATGGGTGGTACAGCTTTGTCTAGTTAGGGTGGCTGTGTGAGGAGTTTATAAGCCTTCTTGGAATCTCACCCCCCCCCCTCCTCTGTTTCTGACATTGCACATTTCAGAGTGGACGGACTGAGCTGGCCTCTTTATTGGCCCTCTGAATGACCTGCTGAAAGGATCTGCCATGAATGGGTGACGGCGGTGGGGGTGGAAGGAGCCGTGGAGGAAGGGAGGGAGCGGGACTCGGGGGTTATTGTGCCGCCCTGTATGTGGCGACAGCGGGCCAGGCCATTTAGCACTGAGACAGGATCGTCCTCGTACCATCACAGAGCACCAGCGCTGGGCTCATGCATTAGTCACGCCTGGCTCATGTCGCCGAGCTTCCCGCCCTCTCTCTTTTCCTCCGGGAAGAAGCTCCAGTCTCGCTGCTTCAGGGTGTGTGGAGAAAGAGGAGGGCTGGAGCGGTGCATCGAGTTCAGAAGGCCCGGAGACAAAGAGCAAAGAGGCCACTAGTTAATGAAACCCAGTGCAGTTAAGCTGCTCTTAGGTTCTGTGCATTGTCTTTAATGTGGTTCAAAAGCTCTTTCACGTCCAATCATTGCATTTGCTGGCTTTTGCCCTTACAAGTTGCAGTGCTCCCTCCCTTGTTGTCTAAGTGATTCTGTTAAGTCTGAATTTGATTAATAGAGTCACTTAACAGTGGATCTTGTCCATCAAGCCGCTATGAAAGGTCAAAAATATGCAGCAGCAGGGGACCTGTGTTAGTTGAAGTGGCCTTATTATGAAAACAGGGTTCCTATGCTGTCTTGAAAAGTATAAAAAAGTTTCCAAACATTTGCTTGTATAAAAGCAATTTTTTCTAAAAAATGTAATTCAGAAATTGCATTAATGAATTCATCATACAAGCAGCATTTTTTGATTTTGTTGACATTTGAAGCAGACAGCTGAATGTTTTTTTAGTCTGAGTGAGCAGGGCAGAGCGATTCCAACACCAGTCCGTTTTAAGGTGTGCAGATCAACAGTGACATGTGCTGTGCTGTCCCTCCCAAGGCCGTTTTCCAAGTTTTCCGAGAAATGGCTTACTCATCCGACATATAAAAAAAGCTTATCAAAGCACTCTAAAACAGAGAAAAGAGCATGGTGCAAACTGAAATCTAGCACGGCCGAGGCAGCCAAATCAGACTCTGCTTCTCTGTGTGGAAGACTGCTGAACAAAAGCAAGTGGGTGGGGAAACATCTCCCATAGTATGGTTACAATTTTCATTTCCCTTTTGACTGGATTTGTTTTTGATTTAGTTTTACAGAAAGATAAAAACACTTGTAGTATGTTGCCCTTACTTGCCTTAAGGACAGAAGTTAATTGAACATGACAGTTTGACGCTGCCATTTTCAAATTTAGTGCTAGTGAATATCAGCTGCGAATTTATCATAGCTGCCAATAGACCACAGTTTTGTACACATTTAGGTTATTATCTGTTTCTCCTGCTGGCTCTGCTGATGGGTGCTGCCATGGCAGACACCGTCTTTTGAAGAGTAAGAAAAAGAAAAAGAAAAAAAAACTCTTCCTCCATTTAGGTTGGAGGAATTTCCTTTTCCCTGGCCTGCAGGGGACAGTGTGAGATGATAACAAGGAGAGGAGGTTATAATAAAAATGCACTTCCCCTTCCCTGCTGACCAGTCTTAGAGTGCAAGTGAGAAGAATTACATGGTGCCGGTTTGCAGAAATGTCACGATCTGAGGTAATGTGGGTGTTGATAAGCAGCACAAGTAAGAGAAAAATACTGCGAAAGAAAAATCCACCCTCGTGTGCTCCACTGTTATATATCACCAGCCCGTGATGTTCAATGCATCTCAGGAGTTGTAAATAATTTTTTTCCCCCCTCATTCTACCTCATTTACTCGTGCCTCAGTCAGGGACTTGCTGCATTTCAGAAAATAACTCTCAGTATCCCCAGGAGAACGGTGGTGAGACTTGTTGCACCCAGCTGTGAGCTATATGTGTAGGTGGGGAGGAAAAGGGTGACACGGGAGTGGATTTACACTCCTGTCCCGTCCCAGTCCCACGACAGGGTAAGAAAAAAAAATTCCTGTCCCATCTCGTTCCCATGTTTTGTTTTGGGTTTTTTTTTTGTTTGTTTGTTTAAAGGGGGGGTTGATGTTCCAGCCATCTCTTTCACAGTGTACTTGGACCGTTTTTTAATCGCACCATTTGGCCAGTATGTCGGCCCACACTTTTACACAGACCGCGGTCGACAAACCTCACACGTTCTGGTCAGTCAGCTGCAACCAACCAGCAAACAGAGCAGACAGGAGGGAATCAAAAACAAACAAAAAGACAACAGAATGGTCATCATTATGTTCAAAATAAAGAAAACAGTGTTTAGTCATATTAGAACTGCATATTTATAGATAAAAACTGACCTATTGTTATTATGATTCCCGTCCCACCTGCTGCTGTTGACTTTTTCTCCTGTCTAGTCCCAGTCATGTGATGAATAGTGATGGATACTGACTCCCATCCCGTGGGAATCTTGCAGGAATCCCTAAAAATGTCAGCTTCTATTTGGGAGAGCGAGACCACAGTAAGAGTGAGAGAGCACTTTTTTTCCAGTTGAGGAAAGAGAGGTGAGTTGAGCCCCTAACTCAAAACGTAACTTATCTTGTGGCTGTGTCACATACAGCTGAAACATCTTCTGCTATCGAACTCCACTGCACTGTAGATGCACCGGAAATATATTGACGTGACATCACATTGTCTACATTTGGCCAGCTATCCAGTGAAATAAGAAATATATACCACCCAGTAAGAAAATAAGCCCATAAATGTCACCATGCATAACCTTATCATAGCTGTTGTTAAGAATGCTGAGCTGTTTTAGGATGGATTTGGGTTAATCTGGTTTGTAATGTCCGTTGTGCAGATTATTCTCAACTTTCTCTCCGGTCCTGCCTTGCCTGACAGAGACTGAGGCTCAGGCACGATCTTCTGAATGAGCTAGTGCGCCATTGTTGGCCTGAAAAGGGTTAAACACCGGTGCTTTTAAACCTGCCACACATCAGTAAGTGGCTGGTATTTCATGGCATTAACCTAAAGTTCACATCGCTGAGTTTTACAGGAAGCATATAGCATAAAACGGCTCTCTGGTCGGTTGGTACTGCCTGGGCATACAGTTCATGACTCAGCCGTGTGGTCTGTTTGGCTGAGGCCGGTTTAAGCGTCTCAAGGAGGTAATGATGTGGAACACAGATGGGAGGATTATATGTTTGCTATTGACCTGGCGGAGAGGCGTTTAGCTCCTTTGTGTCTGATAGAAAGGAGAGAAAGTGGGAGTTTGGAGATTTACCTCGTGGCATTATGGAGTCACTGCATCACGAACAAGTTAAGTGTGATTTGTCTTTTCAGCCCGTTTAAGTAAGCTGGGAGCAGTGATGATTTTTACCGCCACCAGGGTCATTATTTTTAACACCAACGCCTCTGCAGGCACACACACTGCTGTGCATCATAATAACACCGGCCTCTGTGATTGTGCAAATTATTAATGGCTCCTGCAGCTCCGAAATGATGGAAATAATCCAGAGATTGGATGCGCTGACTGAGCAAAGTTGAAAGACATGACTCTTGCAGGGGGAACCAAGAGTCGCACATATCTCTCTCATAAAAAGGGAGGAGGGAGCGTGGCGTTTCGGGCTGTCCAAGCATGCCGAGAGCAGATAAGGAGCAGGCAGAGGACCCTGTCACCCCGCCCCTCACCGGGCTTCATATCCCCAGCCCAGCAGGAGCGGCGTCTCGGCTTTGTCCCGCAACGGCTGCTGTCATTCAGATGGCTTACAGCATGCTGCTACATGCCTCTGCCTATATGCGAAACTGTGTGTGAAACTTTTCTCTGCCTCTGTTTGCATCTATCTTACACTCTTCCCTTTCCCTCTCCCTTGTTTTCTTCCTGTTTGGTCTTTATATTTGTTGTACATTTAAAAGTCAGTGAAGAAATTTAAAAGCAAAGGTAGATTATGACACACGTTTCACTGCAAAAAAAATCACCATAATAAGTCACTCAGTGTCAAATTCAGTGTTTTTCTTCAAAGACGTGGAAAAAAAATACCAGCGGGATGAGATAATCCCACTTATTTCCAATGTTAATCTACTTGTTTACAGAATTTACTTGAATGAAGTGTCGTTCTCTTGATACTACTGGGTTGATCCGCCTTATTCTGCCTCGCTATATTTATTATTATTTGTTTCCAGGAAAAAAATCCTGGAACAATTGAAGCTGTGCTGGGATTTTTAACAATGAATATGAGAGTAAAATGGTGTGTTAAGATGGAGTTTTTTTGCAGTGTGTTTGTGTTGCGCTATTACCACGCCAGTGTACGCCTGGGGTGCACCAAGTAGGCGGAGTCTGTGCACCGTTTACAAGGCGCCTCAGCCGGACGCCCGACTCGATTGGAGCTTCAAAAGCGGCGTGGACACTTTTTTTGTCGAAGGTGACGCCTCATCCTGCCAAGCAAATATTTTCCCCTCCATTCAAGAGATTTGTTGCTCCCTCACCGCTCGTCATCACCTCTCGCTGGATTGTGCCCCAGCTGTAGAAAAAGGTTCACCCAGTGATTTCTTGTTTTGTTTTTGCTTATTTTTTTAGGTCAACTGAGTCAGCAAAATGCAAAATGCCTCCAACAAATTTAACCTGACCCCTAATTCAGCCTCAAATTGAATTGTTCATCACACGTTGATAGCACTTTCAATCCGATAGGCATCAATGACAGTTTTATACCATAAATCTGTTGTTCCTTCCTCTCCGCTGTTAATTTAAAGCTCCCGGGCGTATTACGTCGCTCTGGAATTGCAACGCTTATCCTGCTAATGCTGTATACTTGAGTCCGTCAAAGTTATGTTTTGAACTTGGCCAAGCCAGTCGCTGGAAGACATTGATGTGCTTTCCTTGCTGTGGGTCCAACAACGCCGCCTTTGTTACTTTGCCCGGAAAGCGTCTCACGTCCCTGTCCAAAAGTCTCTCTTCCCCAACGAAACTCATCCCGACAATGAACAAGCGCGCCCCGCAGCAATGTGCTGCTCCACAGTACAACTCACCCTGCGCCGCTTTGACCGGCCAGAATGTTTTGGGTAAAAATGAAAAGGGTCTACAACCACCAAGTGCTTTTTTTTGTTTGTTTTTGCGAGGAGTCGATTGTGACTTTGATGTCTGGATCAAAGTTGTTTCTATATGGACAGAACAAATCCCTACGATACATAAAAGTACTGTCATATGCCTTTAAAGCCTTTCTTTGTGCATCTAATTATTCTCTGTACTCAGATCGATCCACACCAGGGTGGAGGCTTGTGACGATATAAAAGTTTAAAAGCACAATTATCTCAGCCCAAACGATCTCAATCTATTTTCTCGATGATTATTAATAAAATGAACATTTATGGAGGATATTTGATTGTGCAGATGATTTATTGCTTGCAACGTATGATCCCTTGTCTTCAGCCAAGATTATGTTTGGATGTTTGTCTTGGACATGGCACTGTTGCTTCCTGACAAGTGGCAAAGGATCAGAGGGCTTCCCCCTTTAATGATGACAGACGAGACAGACCTGGGGCTGTGCTGTGTTTGACTTTGTCATTTATTCGTCATTTTTGGGCTGCACAGATAAAACGGACTGTTTAGTTGCCAGTTATTGCTATGATAGTCAAATTACGGAGCAGTTATTACTCATCTTCGTTGTTTTTACCGCAGTGTTAAGTAGAACCAGTAACATTCCCGTTGTAACCTGGCTGCCTCTGATGTGGTTTGTGTTGATGTTATGAAACACTTAAAACCGCAGAATTTAAACTGACTCAGATTAATGGCCACTGCAGCCCTGGGGGAATGAAACACTGACAGTATCATCTGTCACAGTGTATGTGGGTAGGAGACTGGTTAACATTGTTCTGTGTTGTTTGTGCTAATACATTACTTGAATGAATCACAGAGATTCAGCACAGTTCTTGTAATACAGCTGTAAAATGCTGGCTGGCTGGTTTAGCCCGGGAACCGCCACGGGCTGTTTTGCTCTTAGTCACTTGACCCCACAGGATCCTGGCCTGACTGGAATGAGAGGATCAAGGACGCTTCCCAGAAGCCAGCGGAGATTTCTGGAGGATGCACTCCATTTGTTTGGTCTTGGACAAGCTCGGTCCAGCGTCTCCCAGCTGTCCACCCCTCCAGTTTGTACGGAGCTCATCCTGATGCAGGACACAAGAGACGAGTCCCACTTGGCGAGTCATACTGCGAGTTTGATTATTCATATCAACATTACATTGTGGGAAAGAGGGAGTTTTTTTTTCATGCATAAGGAAAGGCATTAGCCCATCCTCAACACTCCCTGCTTCCCATATAATCCTACACCAAGACAATACAAGAATGTCAAAGCAGAATTTTCTTCAGCCCATATGGTAGTTCACTGTAAATGTCACAGTAAATTAAAAGAAAACAAGTATTATATTACATACTTGCTATTTTAGCACATAATTATATTACAAAATGCACACAAAATTGAATTACAAAAACCAACATGTCAGTTTGCATCCAAAAAAAAAAAAAAACTTGGCGTACTCTTTATATAAGTACAAACACTGCAGGAAAAAGGCTGCAAGTGAATCAGCAGAGTGAATCTTGTATTTACCATGTGTCCAAGTTGTAGCTGACTAATGCCAACATGTGCATAAGTTTTTTAATTGAAATAATAATATCCAACATCTCACATTTACAAATCTCTCATAGTCATTTTCAGTGTGGACCACCCTGTTTTGCAGCGAGGCAATTTTGAAGACACAATCAACAGAACACAGTTTGGACTGGATAAGCTATGTATGTCAGAAAGATAGGGTTAACAGAGAGAAATGACAAAATGGGAGCAGGACGGGAAAAAAAAGGCAAGACTCCTGGGAATAATGGGGGAGGTGACAGGTATGACTTTCACTGGCATTTCATTCTGAAAACAGGCGAAACAGGCCCAGATTTTCATCTTTCTCACCATCTATCCTGTTTACCAGCTGCGCTTGCTCGGCAATAACCCGATCAAACACGCTGGATGATGCGGGGTTGATTAAGCATGTGAGGCACACTCGATTTGAGAATCAACAGGTGATTTTGCTCAATTAGGTCCGGTCGGTGCCAAGTGGTCAGGTTTCTGTCTGCATGCCAGTGCTGGCGAGCGGAGTGTTGTGAGAGCTCAACAGAGGGCCAGAAACAAAAGCTTTCTTTGAGTCTTTGTGATGATGAATTGCAAGGTTGAACAGCAGCCCTTGTATGTGTGTGTGTGTGTGTGTGTGAGAGAGAGAGAGAAACCGGTAGCGCTTTGAACGTTCCTTGTGCTTGCTCAGGTAACTGGAGACTCAGCAAGGCCTGTCTTAATCCAGAGGTATACCCTGCAGTGAGGCTGTAAGTTAATAGTGTTTTGTTGTACAGTCTAGAAGGAGCAAACAGCACCCATCTTGATCCGGGGAGACGCAGAGGGAGGGGGTGTAGGTGTAGTAGAGTGAACACAATATGATCCAGAGGCCACAGCACATCAATTTAACAGGCACGGTAGATCAAAGTCTGTGTGAGAGGTTGGACAATAAATTGGCTGGTCTGTAAACCTTGGCCGCCTGCTCCCAGTGTCTCTATCTGACACAAGTATTTGTTATCTTATGCAAAACTCGAGGTGAATATGTCTTGTTGAGAAAATAGCGAGGCACTCGTTAAAGCCTGTCTGGATGTGCCTGTGTGAACAATCACTTTGACTTCCTCGCTCTCGCAATGCAGCCCCCGAACAATTTCCTGACTCTTCCTCGAGGCTGATGGGTCTCTTGTCTCACCCCGGTACTCGCGCCGAGTATTTGCTTGCGTCTGAGTGTCAGTGGGAGAGTGAATGCTCTTCAGATCTGGGCCCGTCCCGCTGAAGTGCTCCATCACCTCGCTGGAACTGTTGCACGGCTCCGGCTTGGAATAATTTGTTGTCTCTCACTGCATCTGCCGCTCGACTTTTATGAACCCAATATCTCTGACTGGGCAATGAGCTAGACGGGATGATGGTAATGATCATTGTGGGTGTTCAGTGTTTTATCAGTGGCTACCTGCATTTAAGATTTTGAATTGGAGTAAAGATCAATTAAACAAATTCAAAAAAAGACAAGCACAGAAGCAAATACTTACACAGTGACCATTGTCCGTCTGTTCTGTGTTTACCAGTCTGTTCCTCTGGTGCTTTAAAGCGCTGCAGTGAGCATTTGTTTCCACCCAACTTTAGATCGAATCATCTATCTCTGTTGATAGATGAAAAAAAAATACTTGTGGAAATGTTTTTCTTCGGGGATGCATGCCTGTTCGCGTTTATTAGCGTCGGATAAGCTCAGCTCCACTACAAAACAAGCAGAAAGCAATTACCACCAATTAGTTACAGGCACCTTTTCCCATTCTGCTCCATCACCCACCCACCGAGCAGCTCAGACTCCGGAAACACACACGGCTCGGGGTCTCGGCGTCTGAGTGCGGATTTGATTATGACTGTGCTGTTGTCGGGATACTCCTCGGAAAGCTAAGCTGTCAAGGTCGTCGATGTCGTCGCGGCAAAGTCGCCACGCAGAGGTAAACTACGTCCAATTAGCCACCAAACGACGTTCCGACCAAGGAATTTGATAAATAGCGCTTTGACATTAGGGGGAATTCTTAACGGTTTTCACTCCTAAAACTTGTTTATGTGAGCGCGGCGTTCTCAGGTGGCGAGGGGAGAGGAGGCCTAACCTCATCACAAAGTGGTAATTGACTCCCGTTGAAAGGCCTTTGTCTCTTGTACCCCAGAATACACTAATTAGATTCAGAGTAAATGAGTGTTGGCAGTTTAATTATGAATCCATTATTCATACCACTGCTCAACTGTAATAGATGTGTCCCTCTCTCTGAAGGGTTCGGTGGGGTACGGGTGAGCAGGGCGATGACAAGTCAACATAATGCAATCAGTATGAGTGACAGTCATCTGTCACTGGCTTCAACAGGAAGGACCCTGTAATTGATGGTAGTCTGCTTGTAATTAATGCAAAATAAGAAAAACATCGCTTAATTAGGGCATCCATTCTCAGCTTCTTGTAGTTAGAAAACGCAGCAACATGGATTGACTTGTTTATCACCACATGCATGTTCCACTGGACCCAAAAGCCGCCTGTGTGTGTGTGTGTGTGTGTGTGTGTGTGTGTGTGTAGTGCATAGAGTTCCAGCTATTGAATAAATGTCTGGCCGGCTCCCCGTGCACCCAAAGGCCTCCGCTATCACACATGCGTCACGTGGTCAAGGTGCCAGTGCAATGTGCATTATCTCAGCCGGGACTTACACGCTGCCAGCCCAACTCCATCTACGCACATTTATTGTAGTTGTAAATAAAGAGTTGTGGGGATATGATTTGATATTTGTCATACTGTAAATTTCCCCTCTGTTTTGTTTTCGGCCTTAAATTCTGAGGACCTGTTTCCAAGCGAGAATTGAAGTGGTCAAATATGAGATGCCCTGTCTTGCAGCCGAGGCCAGAGCTGCCAGAAATATGATATATGGTCTCTAAATCCCTTTTATCGACACGGAGCCAAAAAATTGAAAATGAGAGTTAGAGATATGAATATAAATTAGCTTTCCTCAAGCCGGTCCCCAAAAAGTCCGGCGAGGATATTTCTTTTCTTTTGAAGGATCCTACCTACTTTCAAGTCCTTCAATAATTTCCCTGCTGCTCTGAATGAAAGGGGTTGATGTTTACACGGTAACATACGATGCTGTTTAGTATGCTTTCTCAAGTCTTGTTGCCTTCTGCTGCTAACATGACTTGATGTCAGCTGAAATTCTGTTAAATATCCGACCGACGGATCAAAATAAAGTGATAATCTTCTACTCCGTGTCCACTAAATTCAGACAAATAGCTTTTTTGCCTCCTTTCGGCTTAGATAACTCGCGGCAAGTTTGTGAACATTCGGAAAAAGAATGCAGCAGGGAAAATTTAATTAACTCTGGATTTGTGCTATCTTGTCTTTGCTCCTTCCTATGGATTAAATGAACACCATTCAGTAAGCTCGCGTGCTTATCTAAACAGGGAAAATATGCCTTTTAAAGGGATCTTTCCTCAAATTAATACAGCAAAATAATGGGAAAAAAACCCACACCTACCACTTCAAATGTAAATGCAAAATGAGATTGTGCACGAAGGAAATGAGCCGAAAAGAGAGCAACAGCAACAGCATTGTCCTGGAAGTAAGTTTACATTCTTACTGTGAACACATCCCTTGTTTGCCAAGGTTATTTTTTATTTCCATTGCAGATGTCAGACCGCATGCACAGAGGAATTTCTAGGAGTGTTTTTCAACATCAGAGGACTTGACCGAGTCATCAAATCTTGCGCGGGGGGGAGAAAATACTGTGTTTTATTGTTTGCATGTTATCTCTGCAAGCAATTAGGATTCACAGATTGAGCTGATGAATTCGCAGAGTTTGCTGAAAGGTCAGGCTCACTGTGTGCATCTGAGTTTATTGAGCAGCCACTCCACAGCCGCCCATCAACAGCTGCCGGATATTGACCGTGTATTACAGGTAAACAGACGGAATGGATTAGTTATTTTGGGATCGCTCTTTGCCGAGCTTCATGGATGTACTGTACGCGGATGAAGATAAAGGTCAGGAGGCAGACGGTGCGGGAAGGACACATGAAAAGAGCTGATTCCATTTGGGTGTGTGCCTTGCATTTCCTGTTATCCAACTTTTTGGGCAAAACACCATTTTTCCCACTTACCAAGATTGAGATATTCGATACCGTTTTCACCTTGTACGTCCAGTGGTTCATTTCCTGTGGGTAGCATTTCAAAATGCTTCCGGAAAAAGGGTTTTTTATTCCTTTAAGCTTTAGTAGAGACCAGTAGAGACCCGTGTGCAATTATAAACCCCTGGCTCTGTCTTCCCTGCTTCCTGTTCCTGTGTCACATGTGATTAGTCGAGGAGATCTAATAGTTGGCTGCCTTCGCGGCTCCACAGTGGCCAGACCAGAGCGGCTGACTTGAGGATGTGTTTTTAATGAGCTGGAGGTCACAGTAATCTACTGC
>OMLB01008817.1:14955-30052 GCA_900302555.1 Myripristis jacobus | reverse complement strand
TCACATCTCGCTGCTTGGTGAAAGCTCTGCTCGGTGTGACTGCTGGAGGATGTGAGCAGCATGGAGGGAAAAATACTGCCACCGCCGCCGCTGCCACTCCATTAGATCCGTCACACGTACGGTACACCCCCTCATAAGTTTTTCACTCTGCCGCCGTCTTTGCCTCTGACAATCTCTTTTCGCTCTCCGGCCTCTCACTCTCTCGCGCAACAGATCCCCCTCCTTTGCCCGCTCATTCTCATTTCCACCCTCCACCCGCCTTGGTTTTTCACACCGCGGCTTGGTGGAGGAATGAACAGCCCCTCAGTCCTGTCACACATCATCTGAGTTCACTTGTCTGGTCTGTCCTTCACCCTCTGACTGCTCCGGCGGCTCGTCGCCCTGATGAAGAGTCTGGAAATCGATGCCTAGCTGATAGCAGAGGAGATGAATCAGTGGCACACCAAAATCACACCGAGTCACCATGACAGCGGCAACGCATTTAAACAAAATAGCACTCTTAGGACTTACTGGCCTAATATAGCTGATAGGGCATCTCACCCCTCTACGCCATAAATGCACTGAGCAAATCGGCTTCAGTGGAGCCTTGGCAGTGAAACCTTACACACGGGTATGCGCATTCATGTGTGTGTGTGTGTGTTTGTGCGTAGGTGGATTGTAGGTGGACCACCTGAGTTAGCTGAGGGCATTACAGGATAATATCCTTCTACACTTTGTCTTCTACACACCAGCGTTCGTGACTCTTTCCATGTAGCTGAGCACTGCCGTTTCTGCTCCCTGCATCCCTGCTTTTTTTGTTGTTCTGGGGTTTTTTTTGTTGTTGTTTTTTTGTTATAGTTGTGGGCTTAAAAAACAGACTGCCGCTTCAACAAAGACAAAGACAGAAAGTAAAAAGAGATAGAAAGAGAAGGAACAAGCAGCCAGTATGATAGCATGTCTCCCATTTTGACCCATGATCCCTCTCTTGTGGTGATAAAGGACTTTGATCCTGCACCCTGACACCGCTGCCCTTTTGCTAAATTCATCTCTGCCTGGAACAACAATCAAACAAGCACATTAATGTGCTGCTGTTGGCCTGTGCTCAAATAAGACACTGACCAATAGACCTTAGACAAACGTCCCCTACTAGTGGGCAAATATAACAAGAGAGGCATGCACAAGGGCAAAGTCTCTAATCAATGAGCAAATACATTACTGAGTGGGCAACTAATCCCACGCTCATATACTGCTGACAAATTTACATGACAGTAAATGTTTTGTAGTTTAAAGAACTGGTCAACTGGAGATGAGTTGATTTGAAAGGAAAAAATGATTTAAAGCTGAAATCTGAAATTTAAAGCTGCTTTTTTAAAATAAATATGCATTGTAATGATCTCTATGTGTATGGTGGAGTATGGTAAAACTCTAAAATGGGCATATTTGCAGTGGCTGGCACCTCTCTCCATCCTCTGCTACTGAGAAACGCCAAGAAGCTGTCAAAACAAAGATGTTGCACTTTTGCTGCATTCACGTCAAATGGTTTAGAAAGTTAGAGGTAAAAAAATCAAAATGCATTCATGTGTTTCATTCAGAGCTCGTCCTCCCCTCGATATAGTTTATAACAGACTGCGCTCATCACTGTACAACACATGAAACTCTTAAATGGCGCTCTCCCGTCATAAGAAGACAGCGACACTGGCTTCAGTTTCATTTTAAAACTTTACATTTTAATTTTTCTCATTATTGAAAACAGTTTATGGTCCCTTTCTCCTCTAATTATCAACTGATACTCTCTATTCGGGTATTTTTTTCTGCTCCTGCTTCTGCTCCTTAGTCAATAACTAAGAAAGCCTTCATCTTTTAAGCTCCCTCTGACTGCAATTATCTGCCCATAAATATTCAGTGCATATCATCTTTTCAGTACTTATTATGGGCTCAGTTTGTCTATAATAACGCCTCTATACTTATGTTTTATAGCTTTATTATTTGATGCTATCATTGACATATGATATGATTATGTGTCATATTATTTGATATTTATATATTTTTTTCTTGTTTTTTTGTTTCTAGCTTTTTCCCAATCTGGAGTAGAAGTTAAAGATAACATTAGACTAGATTTAGCCAACAAGTGTGGGTTTCTCAGTTTCTAAAAGTGGGCAGAAAAGTGTTTGGGATGATATTCTGTATCCCCAACATACGGACTATATACTTTTTACATTGTAGCAGTGGCTCGCTGAGGTACTATCAGATCTAATTTCTCACCGTTCACAGACATTTCTTATTTCAGCTAGTTGCTCGACTTGTTTGGGTGTTCACGTGCAGTTCCTGCTGGGAAACTGGAATTTACATGAATGGGACGCCACATGAACAGGACATAAAAAAAAAAAAACAGACTAACCAACCACACATGCTGCAGCTACAATCTCATTAGCCAGCAATTAGTTAGCCCTACATGGAAAATAATCTTTGGACAACCTGAGTGAAACACACACAGTGAGCAGCGTGCATGTAATTTACTGTGAACCTACTGTCACATCAAAATATTTACATAATTTCATGCTGTTTTACTTCAAAATGTACCTTAAAAGCCTTAAAAGTTTTATTTTTTAGTATGGACAATGTTAATTCAATGAATATGTCTAATTATAATGTGTCAACAGAGAAGTTGTCTGGATGGCTTTAAAGCCTCAAATTATTTTGTGTGCCTTGTCAGAACAGACAAAACAGTTCAAACAATTAACCTCTGTCGCATGTGCTGCCATGCCTGCTGTCAGTGTGCACAGGAAAGCTGTTGGAGCTGAATTGGACCATTGTCGTTTGCTGTGGTTTATCACTTATGATTTGTCCATGTAGGCAGGACGCTGTGTGTTCTGTCATCTCGGTGTTTGCAGTGTACACAGTCAGAACGTGCGGCAATAAATCTTTTGTTTGCAGCGGTAGCACGGTGCCTGGGGCAGAGAGCACGGCGTTCAGAGGCTTTAGGGTTGTTGAGGTCAGCGGAGCCCCATAAAGCCTGTCATTTTTCAGAGGGAAAGCTGCACTTTCTCCACTTATCTTTGGATTTGGTCGGCCTCCTCGACCCCAGAAACGTCCTTTTGTAAATCTGTCCCACGATCAGCTGCTGGATAGGAACACCTCACCCATAAAACTTTACGATTCTGTTTTTTCAGAAGTGATAAATTTAGAGTCTGATAGGTAAATGCATTTCTCTGTCCCTTCTTTTGAGTGCATCATTAAACAATTTTGAGGTCATGTGTTCTTGACTTTTGCACAGAGCAAGTCGTAAAACACAGAAAGTGCAGTGTTTATCTAAAATCCCGTAGAGCAGGGATTTTCAAACACTTTTTTCAGGTTCCAGACCCCCAAAATTGACTTTCGTACACCACAACTCGCGTGTGAAGTGACTTTGCCCCCAGGGATCTTGATGTGAAAAGATATTTTGGTTTGTATTAAATATTGAAGCGTTTAGATGTCATATTTGAACACTGCAGATTGAAAGCTGTGAGATTAAAAAAGTAATCAACCATACATATTTTGCATTGTAACTCCAAGAAGGTGTCAATCACGCCTTCCTTCTGTTAATGAACATCAATTTTGAATAGTTGGTAGCCATGGTTGCTGTGACCAGATTGTATTGTGTATGTGTGTGTGTGTGTGTGTGTGTGTGTGTGTGTGTGTATTGCAGTGTGATCATCTGTGTCCCCACTCTAACATATGCTGGCAGTTAAATCAGTGCTGGCGGCCCGGGTGACACAGCCTCTTTGGCGCCCCACCCTTGGTGTTTGTGTCCTGTGGCAGATTTGCAGTGACAGACCCCTGCCTGGACATGACAGGCGACACATCCGCCTAGATATGAGAGTACAATCACACTGACAGGAAGGTAATGAAAGGCCCCAGCTCCCTGACACCTTAGCCGTCCCACACAGTGCCGGCGCCAAAATGGATCGCGGAGTGATTGACGGTGATAATACGACCCTGTCTGTCATGGTGCCTTTCTTTCTGCGGTGGCATCACTTGGAGGACCCGACTGTCTCTCCGGTCACAGGTTATCAGCACAAATTGTCAGTGGGCCTCATCTGCAGGGGAGTGCTTTGTGCTGTTCGCATAGTTCACTCAAAGATTCAGTGGCTTTGAGGAACTGAAGCTTTCTCTAAACTATATGATATTATAATTAACTTCATCGCCATATTTTGTCAACAGTGTTTCTGCACTAGCCGCATGGCCACAGGTACTTTGCTGTCAACAGCTGCTGAAAATACTTGCTGCCACGTCGCTGACTGGTCAGAAGTGCAACATGTCTGACACTTTCAACTCCTAGAGGGAAGTGCTGAAGTTTTATAGAAGTGATTTGGTATCGAGTCACTCTTTTAGGTGCTATTCTTTGCTCATCTTTTCAAAAATATATTTTCTTCAGTTGCTTCATTCATGCCGTCCATCGCAACAAACTCGAGTGTGCAGCTGATTCTTGATGAATCTTGGACAGCCTCTTCTAAATGCTTCCAATGGAGTGGGTAGCCAGACCAAGCCCCCAGGAAGTGAGCTGGGCTTTGAAGCCAATTTGACATAGTGGCCGAACCGTGTAATATCAACTTCCCAGTATGAACACTTAAATAGCCATTATTTAAATCATTAAGTCCTAAAAGATGTAATGTTCACTAATAGCCGAATCCAGAGTTATGTTTCCAGACGTAATGAACAGGCATGGGTCTGTGCTGCCCTGCGTACATTTATATTCCTGTTCTGCTGGCTTCTTGCTAGCTGTGTGCAGCTGTAACACATCCATGGGCTGTAATTGTGAATGTATTGGCTGTAGTTCATCAACGTTATCGTAGTAGTGGTATCTCAGTAGTCGATACCAATACCAGAGAATTTCCACGATTCGCGATACTTGTTTCAATACCACGGTAAAAAGCAACAAAAAAAACAACACTCATTTATTAAAATCTGTTGAACATCCAAGTATTTAACTGATCAAGTATTTAAAACAAGCAATAAGTCAACTATGCTTGGATGGCAAAGAACTTCAATTGCAGCATCCAGCAGAGACATGAGAAACATATGGAAATAATAAGTAGGCTTACACATAATTAGAAAAAGAAACAACTATTCAACGGGAAACTTCGATGGCACCATTTGCATATTTTGTTTTGCGAATTTCCCCTGAGCGTCTGCCTTGAATACAGAATCCTTCCATACACAACTCTTAGTGTGTTTCTTTTGGACGAGCCGTGGCGGAGCTGCTGCTTTATCTTTCACGTGTGTTTGTCTCTTCTTTGGCGTGCACACTTACAAAGTATAAATTGTATGTATACTGCCCCCGTCAGTTCCAGAAGAATATGTTACGGCCCACTGAGGGCTAAATCTAAATAACACACTAAAGCTAAATAAATCCATCCAGTACACACGGTGCCATAGAAAAATGGGCACAGTCGTATTTTTGAACTATTAGCATCGACTTGGTACTGAAGTATCGGTTCTCCTGACATCCCTAGAACACATCCAGCATAATACAATATATACATGCTGTAAAACCCGTGTCGTGGATGCATTAATGTCGCTGTTCCCAAACAACTGGCTGTCGGCTAGCAGCTAGCAGCACAACATAAATGTAATTTAATGTAGTAACATAATTAATTGTAGGCTATAAGAACACACCTGGCAAAGGCAAATGGCACTACCTCATATTCATCCACTGGAACAACATGTTTTGATTTGGTTTATTTTACGATTCAGAGTATGATATGTCACTGGTTTAAGTTGTTAACCTTAGCCAGTTGGTTTATGCAGCCCATTAAGGCATCGCTGGTTTCACAATGCTGCGGCTTGTAGGCTAGGCTGCCAGGAGCGAGCAAGCTTAAAGGAAACATTACTGCACTTGCTCTGTGGGCCCCAAAGATGCGGAAGATCAGGGTAATCTAATACCCGGAAATCAAACTTCCAACACTGAATATAGTTCCCTTAAAACATCCATGAGTCAGACATGTCTTGGGTCGAGAGGCTATTCTGCACAGCGCTTCCATTGTATTGCCGTGATTGATTGATCAGCTTCATTCAGTCAGTATTTGTCGCTTGTCTTAGGGAGGTCAAAGACAAACTCCTCTGTGCTGCATCGTGTAAGTTCTGGCATTCTCCATTCTCCTGGCAGCAAAGGAGGGGTGAACGGATGAAGGGATAGAGGGAAGGAGGGACGGGTGTACCATGTGGAACTGCACATCTGTCTTGAGGAAAACAGGTCTGGCCTTGTAAAGAGGACAATGAACAGAGAAGGAGATGGAGCGAGGGTGAAGAGGGAATGTAGAGGAACTCCACCAGGGTCTGATCTCATGGACCCTGGGGTCAAACAGCTGGAGCGACATTAGCTTCCTTTCAGCCACCATACGGCGTCTGAGCCTCATTTCCTCTCTCCGGGGTGCGCCTTTGCATTCAGCGCAAAAACATAAACAGAGAGTGTGGTAGACAAAGCAGCATCTACTTACAGCGACACATTCTGCATTGTAGATGTTTCTCTTGAGAGGTCAACTAAAGACAAGATCTCTCGACAGTGTTATGCTGCAGGAATTACGGAGTGTAAGTGTCTTTCTGGCCTGGCGGCGAGAAGCCGAGGAGAGATTTTAAATGCATCACAAGCTTATTACCTGAGCAGGCCTGCTTCTGTTTATCAAGTGTCAGCAAGATTGTCTCACTTCCTTGACTCTGATGCCATGTCTCCCTCTCTTTCCGTCTCTCCGTCACCGCCATCGCACAGTTGCATGCGAGCACATACCCACAGACACACACACAAACACACATTAACATGTAGGCAAACACAAAGCCCCACACATCCTGCTCTTGACATGAAATGCTGAGGTTTTCACAAATAGTGAATTTTGTGCAGATGTCTTGTTTTCTTCCACCCTTATTTTTTTTTTTTTCCACTGCTCCCCTTCTCTCCTGCAGATGTGAAAGCCTTTGTCAGTCAGCTAAGCAGCCTGGCCGTTCTCTGGCTCTGGAAACTCGCAGCTGCGTCGGTCAGGAATGCACTCATTTATATTTTATGGAATAGTGGGGAGAAAATGTGTTTTATTATAAATACATCCCCATGCAGTCACAACACGCAGCTTTTTTAAGAGGGTGCTAACATGCTTGCAGCAGGGTGGTGGAGTCAGTAGGGCAGCTGTCAGTCAGCCGGAGGGTGTGTGTTAAACCAGCCCAGCAGCCACTGTGCTGAAGTGTCCTTGAGCAAGACACTGAATCCCAACCAGCTGCAGCAGCGCCTCTCTACCCTCTGACCTCCATGTGAAGAGGGAGAAATTCCTCTTCAGCAATCAACAGCACTGCTGACTGCCTTTCAGACTGAAAATAATGGGCAGTTTTCGGGGACATATTTCCAAACATTGTTATTGGTGGGTGAAGCGATAAATGGAAATCAATAAGGCCTTGTGTGAGACAAATAACACCCCCATCACCAATCCTGTGAAGTATTTTGGTTTTCCTTGTCTGTCCAGTGGGAGCTTCTTCCTCACCAGGCAGGATTTGAATGTGTTGACAGTGCACATAATACATTATTTGGATGCCAAGGTCTCCATGTGTTGCATCTGACTGTTAATTACCCTGCAAGGACAGATGCTAAATAATGCATGACGGTCTGGTGTCTACGTCTGTGTGTGTGTGTGTGTGTCTGTGTGAGAATGTGAGTAAGTGCGTGTGTGCGTGCCAGCATTAGGTTTGGGCCACATCCAGAATTTAATATCATGATAGTGTCCCCTCAAAATATTCTGACGTTATCACCACCCCGCCGACAATAAGCCAACATTTCAGTTAATCTATTCATTAATTAGAAGCAGCATATAATTCACATTTTACAGTCTAAGCTCACTCCTTGTGTCACAAACAAAATGTCGTGATAATAACAGCTAAACCTCTAAATTAAATTTCCCTCGCACAGCACATGGCTGCACACTTTTATTAAAGTGGATAAACGGGTGCCAAATAATGCCGCATTGTGTCCAAACAACTGGAATTGGCTTGAATTTCTTTTTTTTCCCCCCTCAGTTCTACAGCAATGTGAAAAAATCACTTGCACACATAATAAGTTGAGATATAAACTACACATAGTCACGCAAAATCGGGTGGCAGAGCAGAGGCATGCGGGTTAGAGGAGGAGGGGTAATCGAAACGATCAGGTAGTGGTCCAAGCCTTGCCGACGTGATTAAATGTGAATGAATCCATGCAATTGTATATGCATTCTGCCTTTATGTGCAGCTTTTATTCCATTTGTAACCGACTCTGTGCACAAATCCTCACAATCATATGCAGTGTACATCTGCATCAGCGCCTGGCTCTGTAATTCATATTACTGTATGCATATCAGCCTGGACTAATGGCGAGTGGGCGACCCTGGAAACACTGATCCTTTCCACCAGAGGAAAGTCAGCTGTCACACAGGAGCAGGACTCGGAGCCTTTCCTCTTTTGAGGTTTTTCTTTGGCGTGTACCGCACCTCAGTATGCAGGCGCTGTTTGTTACTCAAGGACATTTCACCTATTTCATCTGCAAGATCAAGAGATTCAGCAGAGCAGCAAACACAGATGTGCGCCTTTCGATCTCTTTCTGTTTGGATTTCAACGTGTCTCTCCAGGTGTGTGTGTGTGCGTGCGTGTATGTGTGTGTGTGTGTGTGTGTGTGTCTCATTGGTGACCTACTTCCCCAGCTGACAGGGTCATAAACAGTGTACAGTAGATAGATTAGAGGGAACAACTGCCGAGCACATGGCCCCAGTGTCTTTATATGCTCTATAAAGGAGCCGGGGGCATCATTATACAGTTTTAACACAGTGCTGTAGTCACATGCTTCGCTGTGGAATAGGTCTGTACCTGCCCTTGTTATCCACATGTCTGCTGGCCTGCAGAGAATAGCTGGTAGAAACCCTTTATTTCTCTCAAATCACCCTAACCCACTTCAGCATGGCTTCAATCCCACTATGAATCTGTTTGATTTCTGCATTAGATGAAAGCTCGCATGACAGATGATGCAGCCGTCATTGATCCCCGCTGAGGTGACTTTTCTTACAAGCGATGATAGAGTTTTACTTCCCGAGAACTGAAACACTTTGACTCTGAACTAGAACCACTTCTTGTCCTTACATTCTGACGGATATTTTTTAATCATTTTTTACATTAAGTCCTGGAGCCCGGTCAGAGCATGATAGGAAATCAATTAGAAAAGGGATATAATCTCACTATCTGCCAAATATTATGGCCACATTTGGAGCAGAACCAAAAAGTAGTCTTGTTGATCTATTGTCCCACTGCCAGCCACTAATGGTATGCTAATGCTGCAATTATTTTCCTTGTCAAACAACAAACTTTGTCTTCTGTTTCCAAGGACGAAATTACACTTGAGGCATTTTAGTCCAGATGAAGAATTGATAAGAAGTGACGACCCAAATGTCTATCCTTACATCGTGCCATTAATTGTCTCTTGAATAATTGGTTGTCTCATTTCTGGAGACTCTCCAATTATTTGAAGAAAGAGCACAGTGCGGTATCAGAGGTCTAACTCAAGCTCGCTTCCTCTTGTTTTTTTCCTCTCATGTCTGCGCTCCCTGTGTGTCTTTGAGTAATAGACCCCGTGTTTTCCGCCTGTAAAGCCCCCTGGCTGTCTGTCTCTTGTGGTGGAGTCCTCGGAGACAGGTGGTGTGAAGGCAGTGGATAGTTTCTGCTGCAGCTCCAGGTACTGCAGCTCTCGCTATAGCGGAGTGACACGGCCCGGCGTTTCGCCCCCCGAGGGCCTTTTCCCTGCACGGCTCTGACAGCTCCCCTCTCTCGCCCTCCCCCCTTTCTCCCTCATCATAACCAACCATTGGCAGAGGCTCGAACTGTGTCAGAAAGGGGCCGCTATATAAAAGCCGCTTTGACAAGTCTTGTTTTTGGTACCTGTTTCTCCCTGTGCCGTTCCCTCCTATGTTGGCAGATCATCAGCAGAAACTTCAAATAGAATGTGAACATGGTTTCTCACCTGTTCCCGAGCCGAGCCATATAGGTTCCACAGTATCTGATGCATAAGAAAAAAGAAGAGCCAGGGTTTTTTTAGGTTATCACTACAGGGAGCTTTTTATGTTTTATTCATGCACCACTGTTGCTTGTTGTTTGTAAGCATTTACTTCTGAGTGTATCCCCTCTACAACATCCATACAAGTTGTGAGAAAAGTATGGAGGCAAGACTCCAGATTTTTTATCAGGGCTGAAGGCCACCTTTCCTTTCCTTTCCCTCCCTCTGGCTGCTCGGAGAAGCCAGCCAAGTCCGTGTCGGAGCTGTGGGCCCCCAAGTTTGATCAATGAAGCCCACAGCGGCTGAACATGGGGCCAAGCGCTGATGGCGGGGTGCCCAGCAGCATGGCACTGATGTGAGGCACACATTATCCCCATCAGGACTGGGGCGTTTGAGGGATAGAAGGAGGGGGAGAGGTTGCCAAGGTACATCCATCTCTCCAGTCGATGAACAGAACAAACTCTCCATCTCAGGGTAGCTAACCAGCATCCAGACTTCTTTTTACCAAAAGCAGAGTGAGAGGGACAAAACAAGGGGAGCGAGTGAGGTGGACGATATTTTAGGAGGAGGATACTCCATTAGCATTCTAACCTGGTGTCTCGAGGCTGTGTTTGTCAGAGGGCACTGTCTTCGTCTATTAAAGACTCAGCGTGGCTGTGCTCAGCTGTACAAGACAAATGGTGCCATCGGTGTTGAAGTGTGCAATTACTTCCATGTCCTCTCCAGGGGTCAAACATATGTTTGGATTAGATCAATAGCCTTGTTAGAAGGATCAACGGTGCACGTTACAGACAAAGCACATAAATCTGACTGGTGTGGAACATGTTTTCCTGCTAATTTTACCCTCAATCGCTTAGGGTTGTCACCTCACTGCAGTGGTATAGTGGAGGGGAAGAGGGGAAGTAAACAAACACACAAGTCAGCACAGGCAGGAATCTGACTGGACTGTGTCGACATACCACTGAGATCATCCCCAGGACCCGTGTGTGCATCAGCCCCAGCTGTCATTTGAGTGTCTGCACTGGTGTTGTTTTGGTCGCCCCAAGGGTGAAGAGGCAAGCCCCAGCATGCAACCTCACTTTGCCTGGGACAGTCAGCAGCCGCAGGCCTACCGGGAGAAACTTCCCAAGTTAGAGACACTGTCCCATTTCCGCTGCTGTCCCGCACAGCTGCCTAGGGCAGATACTAGCAGTGTTTGTTAAGCGTGACTGGGAGTGATTACCCAAAAGGACCTTCTGTCCCGTTTGCCATTTTCTTCCAACCCTGATGAACGCGTCACTGCCAATATCTCACTTTCTCTCTCAGTTTCTCACAGCCAGTCCTCTCTCTCTCTAATTCTCTGTCTCTCTTTCCTTTGTTTGTTTGTTTGTTGTTTGTTTCTCTCTTTCGTAGATACTACAACCACAGTCTTTGCTTTAAAAACAAAGTCACCCTTAATAAAATTAGATAACAAGACATGTTGTCTTCAAGCAATTTAAATCACAGCGCGAGCAGAATTCCTGAGGAAATCATCTGCGTCTGACAGACACCGACCAAGGAAATTAAGTAGCTCATTGTTGCAGAGAAATGTTTATTGCATTGTTCAAGCCTACTGAACATGATTTGCTTGCAGTTGATTTTCAAACTAGAATTGCTTATGTGCCTGGGTCAATTTAGATGGCATTTCAATTATTGGGAGGGGCTCACACAAAGGACAATTAATGAGAAGTCTGATGAATCATGAATTAAATGGAAAGCTTGCATAGGATTTTTGGATGTTGTGGCGTTCTCGTGGCCTGTCAGAGAGCAGACGAAGAGTAGCTCAGAGTAGACATTTTTTTTCCCCCCTGCAGAATCAGTGTAATTAAGCGTTTTCGCACCAGGCACGCACTCACAAGGAACTCATTGTGTTATTCAATTCGCAGTACAAATATTTGTCAGGATTCATTTCTAATAGGGAGGAAGTGCGCATCTATCCCAAAAGTCTCCCATGTATTAATGTGTCTTAACAAGATATGGCTTTCTGTATACACAATCCCCGATATAATGGGATTCTTACATGGGATCAGCCATCTGCTCTGTGAAGCTGCCGCCCTGTCGCTCGCGTTCAGCACAGAGACGCTCCCAGCGAGGGGAGGTGGCTGCCTTATAAACAATACTCAATCTTTATTTCCTGTGAGTGGCTGAAGTCACCACCACTGAACGGGAAGGGGTTCAAGCAATTACAGACTCTGTGTGACTTGGATGTGGCTCACAGTTTGTCAACAGATATGTGAAACGCGCCGAGCCCGGGTTTGGCAGCCCGGCCTGGGGAAATAGTCCTCCCTTTCTCTATCGCTTTTTTGTCTCTTTCTCTGTGTTTAGACGGGAAGAAGAGCGTCTGGAAGTATATATTTATAAGTCTGCTGGGCTTGTGTTGGCTGCCTGTGCTTTACATTGTCGGTATACTTAGTTTTGTTCTGCGGTTGTGTGCGTTTGGGAGTCGGCGAGGTTGTTTGTACATGCTTTTTTATGAGATGTTTCATGGAGGAACATCAGAAGTCTCCCTGTTTGTCGCATGTTTACATCTGCATACTGGGACGTTATCCTGGTCTGGGCAAAATAAAGGCAAACATTCGGTGCATGTTTCCATTTAATTACTCAAATGTTCGGTATTTCACGACTTAACCAAGATAACTTGAGGATAAGGAATTTCATATGTGGATATCAGTGTTGTCCTTCATACTGGAAAACACAGTGACTGTACGCTGACCGCGGTACGTGTTGTGGGTCGAATTTCTCATAAACTCCCGAGGAGCATAGTTAACAGTAAACAGATTTTTGATTCCGCATCGGGTTTCTGATTCAGAATTCGGGTTTTGCTTGAGTGTGTCGGTGAGTGTCACAGAACTGGGGAAGACTTCGGGTTGCAGTTCGTTCCTTTGAATCGCGTGTCATCGGCAAAATGTCAACAAAGGCAGCCTTGTTTTCATCTGGACCATCATGCATTTTTTTTTCTTTAATGGGGTGTGAAAAGACTTTATACGCCTCAACCCATGAAAAACCACTTAATCCCTCAATTTAAGTGAAAACATGAAAATTACCAAAACTAGTGATAAACTGCCGTGTGTTGCATGAGGACTTCTGCTGATGACTTTACCGCTCCCAGACCTTCCACGAGAGCAATACTGATGTGAAGTGTGTAATATTTACATTTCATCACGTGAAAACAACTTCATGCTCCGTCTAAGCTGAAAAATATGTCTACCTACTTCATTGAAAAAAGAAAAACAGACTAAAAGATGAAGATAAAGTCAGATATGTGTTCCCAGGTTGGTTTTTATCATGTAAAGTCGCCAAAATACATTCAATGCAAGTGAGAACACACACCGGGGGTCAAGTAAAATTGTGATCATGTGATTGCACTTGGACATTTTTTTTTTCCACCTCTTCCTCAGACAGCTGGGCGCTCTGTTTTAACTGTGGGAAATGGCACGACCGCTGGGGTAGAGAGTTGGACCTGTCTGTGTGTATTGACACAGCGTTCCACTTAGAGGACATTGGAGTGTGAAGAGGTTTTGGCAGAGTGGAGGGGCGAGAGCCTCCTTGATGCTGATGGATTAGCAGGAAGGACGAGGACAGGCCTAGGGGCCCCCGTTTGGCCTCGCATGGAGCCCTCCACCCAGGAAGAAAAACACAAAACCACAAAAAAACACACACAAACACTCCCGGTCAATCAATCTCCGTTTATGAGCAGAGTCATACATCGCACATGCATCGGAAGTCTCTCTCTCTGCAGTACATACATGACATATTAATTCACACAGATGAATATATGTGCACATACACGCCTGGCCGCAGTGCAGCGAATCAATCTTCAGTTAAATGGGTAGTCGCGCTTTTTACCACCGCTCCTTCACTGTTCATTCAGCAATGCATCCGCCTGTTTGTGTCTGACTCACCTCTTAGATAGATTGCTTTTAGAGTGACAGAAATGTAGCAGGAGTCAATTAGCCTAAAGCACCCGCGATGATCAAAGTGTTTGAAAAGACCATAATTCACTCGGTTAAGTTGCTGTGTTTGATTGTCAACAGGGTTTTTATTCAGAGCGATGATGAATGGCCTGTAAGTGTTGATGGAGTTCTTTAGTCTTGGAGCCGCACGTACAGAAGTATGTGGCAGTTAATCAAGGTGTGCTCTATGATGTGATGAAACATGCCGACGTTGGATGGGATCTAAAGCTTGAAGTGGTATTGAGCAGTCTGTGACCTTTATTAGCGACGAGTAGGAATCACAGCAACACCTACTGAGCTCATCTCCTCCCACACGACTCGCCGTGCCCTTGGGTTACGGTGGCTACAAAGATGTTCTAATAAAAGACGACGCCGCTCCACGTGTGCAAAGTGGACGCCGTTGCCTTTCTTGTTGCTTAGCGACATCTCGGCAGCAAGACGCAGATCGGCCGAAACAGAGCAGGTCTGG
This sequence comes from Myripristis jacobus, assembly GCA_900302555.1. Classification (NCBI taxonomy): domain Eukaryota; kingdom Metazoa; phylum Chordata; class Actinopteri; order Holocentriformes; family Holocentridae; genus Myripristis; species Myripristis jacobus. Next base: position 15,603 of record OMLB01008817.1, on the reverse strand, counting down.
AACAAACTCGGTTTTCTCCCGATTTGTTTGTCAGAATGGTTTGTTGGGGCGGCTGCTGAGCAAAATGCCATGTTCACGTCACACGGTATTTACTGTTAGGAGCATCTTCTGACCTGCAAACAGCGTTCACGTCAACATCCAGTTAGTAATTACAGCCAGGAATCTTGTGTTTTGTCTGAAAGCTCTGATCTATCTAACTCGGAGGTAAACAATACTGGAGCATCTGGAAAATGAAAACTGTTAAACATAGATAAATCTAAACCAACAAATAAACTCCTCCTACATAAAACTATATATCATGATACAAAGTACTGTAATAAAAATACTGCTTGGTCTTTGGCTTTTTTTGCTTGACAACAAGGCGTTTTAGCTTTTGTAGCTGAAATATTGAGCCACTGAAAATGTGCGTAGGTGTGGGGAGGAGACTGAGACTGACAAGTCACCAAACACTATCTGAATGGCCCACCCACTTGTACTTTGTCAGGCGTATATATTTCCAAATTTGTGCCAGGTCTGGTAGAAAATGTCTGTTTAGCAGAAAACATTTAAGACACAAGTGGATCACGCTGAGAACCCCCAAGTCGCTGTGCATTAAACCACAGACCTCCCCATCTGAAGTGATTTTGCCCTTGGGACCCTGTGGCGGGA
>OMLB01008817.1:4045-14935 GCA_900302555.1 Myripristis jacobus | reverse complement strand
ACATGAGGCTCAATAATAACTCACACATTTTTGGTGCCTAAACAATTTCAAATGTCATGAAATTACGCTACTCTTCACTTTGCTGAGGACCCCTTTGAAGCCCCTCCAGGAACCCAGTGGCTCCCGAACCCCACTTTGAAAACCACTGCATTAGTTCATGGCCTTTAACCTTTAAACTCTCTGCGGCTAAAATGATGGAGAGATTAACTCCTCTTGGAAGAAACTCGGTGCGGCACAACGCTTCGAGAAGACGAGGTAGTTGACAAGTGGACAAAAGAAAACGTATTGTGTGGAGTTTGTCTCAGATGTTTGGTGTGTGGGTGTGTGTGTGTGTGTATCTACAGTACTGAGCTCCAGGCTGTGTGAAGCTGGAGGATAAAGCCAAAGCTATTGTTTGTGATGTGGCGTATCAGAGTAAAACTCCGGGCCTTTGTCCGACCTATCCCTCTCTATTCACTGGTACAGATTTGACCATTTCCAATTTTAAGGTCTGTTAAGCAAGCACTCAGAGAACTGTGGGAACGGTGAAAGGAGAGATTTAGCGTTTTCACGGGGAGATTTCAGTCGGCTAGCGAGGCAGAATGAGAGATGCTGTGCTTTTCTACACAAAGGCTCCATGACGGTTTTTGCCATGGCTTGTCAGTGACCTGTAAAAATGCTGTATTATCACCACAGGTAACGGGGGGGAGGAGAAATGATCTGTTACAGGAGGCTCGGTGTCCAGCGCCGGGCGCTCTCATGGTACGATGATTCGAGGCCTCGAGGCCGCTGGGCCGGCGCTGCTCGGTTACAGAGTTGAAATGGGGGGCGGATGAGAGCCAGCAGCAGCACTCTGTCGTCCTGCACTCTATCACTCAATCTCCTGAAATATGAGACAGACGCTCTGCCTGACGGGAATCCTGAATTCCAAAACGCCTGTGTCACTCAGCGAGCGCGCTTCACTACGCTCTCCTCTTTGTAATCCTCTCACCCCGTCTCCTTCTTCTCTCTCCCTGTCCTCCAAACTGTCTGCAGCTCTCCACATCTGTCTCTCCCGCTGTTTGTCTGCCTATTTGTTTCATTGTCTCTTTTTCCAAAGCATTTTTTTTTTTTTTTCGTGTACTGTTCCGGCACTGACCAACGCCGGAGCCAACTCAACCACTGATTACAAAAAGAAAGCCACGGTGGTGACAGCAGACTGCATGATGGTTTACTTCAGCACTTGTGACCCTGTGTTTTGGGGTTTGATACAGTGTGCCTGGGATTTGTTACTGTGTGTTTTGTGGTTTTAGCTGTTTGGATTTTGTATCTGATGTGTTTAATGTGTTGAGCAGATGCTCGGGAGGGAAATTAGCAATTTTCTTCCTACCCCTCTTTCAAAACAGGCCGCTTGTTTAAGGTTAAAGCCTTGATTAAAAATAACTGGACTTACAACGAGGCTCTTCCTCTTCCTCTTAATCCCCCCACTTTCTCTTCTCTCCAGCCTGCTTCTTGGCCTAAACATGCCGCCCTGACACCTGTCCACTTCATTGGGCCCATGTTTCCCCGGGCGGTGTGAATGCAACATTAGTCTCCACTTAATGAATTCTTTGCAGCTTCCATGCTCTGTAGATTGTAATTAACACTTTGAGAGTGAGGAGATTGGCTTTTATTTATAGCCCCCCTTTTTCACACCTGGCTCTTTTCCCATTTGGGTGACATACAAGAGCGGGTTCTCGCTGCCGAGTGTTAGTGAACATGTCAGTATGCTAACTTCATTCTTTAGGGATTATTTTGTTCTTCGCTGTATTTCAGTGCTTTGGCAGAGGCAGTAATGAATTGGCTGAACTGTGCTGTGTTATGTGCAAATGTTTCAATAAATTTCAGTGAAAACATGGTCATTAATTACATCTTTGTTTAAATATGCATTTGGCGCAATCGAAAGCGGGGGGTTTCAACATTTTTGCTCAAATGAGGAAATTTGTTCTCTTGCCTTGAATCCCAGGTTTATTAAACACTCAGAAGCCCAACTTTGGTTCCTGGCCCATTGATTAAAAAATCAGTGGCTGCACTGAAAAGAGCCTACACATCCATTTTATTTTAACTCAAAAGTCAAAGGTCAGAAAAATCCTAATATTCCATTACAGAAAAAATCCAGACTTAGCAATTTTTCCCCCCTTCTTATGCTTCCAGTCTTAACCTCTCTTGAATTAGGATGTCATAATATCTCAATTACATCAGCTGTCAGTCATTTAATTAAATGTCTGAAGCTATGTGCTCTGTGCACGAGGCAGCTGAAAATGCAAGGGGACTGGAGAAGAGAAAGTGACAAACTAGCAGTGACTTGCAGGTGTCAGAGGAAAAGAGGGCTCATAAATTTTAAATTCGGTAAGATACAAGTATTAATTGCAGCAGCGGAGGAGCAGAAGCTGATTTGATATGTCAGATTTTCTGAATAATCACAGATGAACAGTGGACAGAGGCATCTACAGGTTGTTGTTGTGGCTGTTCTACCATCCAAAGTCATAGACCATGGTACTCAATAGATAGGTATTAGGTTGTTTAGATGTCATACTTTAACATATCAAAACATGATAATGCCACTGTTCTCCATTCTGCTGAGGACCCACATGGAAAACTTTGACTCAACACAGTTTTGTAATATCCAAGTCCTAAGTCAACTTGGGAAAAAAAAAAAAGTGTATCGTTCTGAAACAGAAAAAAAGGTTTTCTCTTAGGAATAGATGTAGATTTCAGTCTCATGAACTTTCTGTAATCCCCATCCAGGATCTTAGCTGTTGTAGGTGGCTGGAAAGAGTTTAATGTGCCTCAGCATCAGGCGATGTCGCATCTCTCTCTGCAGTCCATGCTTGTTCTTCCTCAGGGGAGGATTGCGATGCGGCGCCTTCACTTCACTTATAGTTATGACTAATTGTTGGCAAAACAGAACGTCTGGTGTAATGCTGCACACATGACAGACAGGATGATGATGAGTCTCTGCCTCTCCCTGGAGGCGGTGTCACTGCGCAGTTTGGAAGGAAAGCGATAATTGTTCGTTTTTAGTGCAAGTGCCTTAAATTCCCTCGTCAGTGAAAAGGAGTGTGTGAACGTGTGTTCATGTGCGCAGTTTGATCGCGTTTCCCTTTCATCATAGACGCTCATGACTACAGAGTCCTCGCTCACGTGTTGTTGTTGGAAATTGGATCTCTTTTAGAGCCCTTTAACTGTGCAGATGCTGTCTCCGTCTGACTACCTGTGTTTTCCTTTCTGCTACAGTCAGCGTTTTGACTTTATGTGTCTGCTTAATGACAGGCTGTGTTTTAAGATAGCAGGTGTAAAAAGCAGGCTACAGCAGGTTAGCAGAGCACACTTTCTTCTGCATAATAATTACAGACTGTTGCATGTCTGGAATTTGTATGAACTCTGCTTTATGCAACGGCACTAATATGTTTTATGCTCGCATTTGTCTCTGCACCACCGGCGACAGAGATTTGAAGTGTCTGCTGTTGATTACTGATGTGGTGAAAGCAATGATCTTTTTTTAAAAGACCTCTGCATCTCACAGACCGCGTGTTAAAGTAATTTAATTAATATGGAAATGAGCCTTGCCTTGTTGTAGTAAATTTGGTGCGTGTTGTCCGCCGTATATCAATGTAATATGAGACAGGGAAACAGAAAACAGAAGTTTCTTTGACCAACCTCGCGACAGACTAGCAGAACTCCATCCTGTCTGTCGTCTCCTATTATCTCAGATCCAAACCCGGCAGGAGCAGCCATCTCCCATGAAACCCGTTTTATTAACTCATCAGTCAAATCACGTGTCAGCTTATCTGTCTGCTTCTTCATTTATGCATCAGCCATGACTGACAGACTTTTACCAGATTTTTGAGAGTCTGTAGTTGGCGTGTAGTTGTAGAGCTGAACAATTAAACTTGTGCAGCAAAATACAATTATTAATAAAGATTTGTTGTGTTACAGAGATGCTTAGGCTTCTTATTTTTTATTACTATATTTTCCAGACATAAGAAAGCATGTTTGTTTGCTACTGACCCCAGAAAAAGCAACAGTTACAGTTACATCATCATCATTTAATACTTTTATGACACAAAAATTGTTATTATTACTAAAATGGTGAATTATATCACAGTATAGAAAGAGAAGGCAGACATGCATACAACTTCCTCAGGTTTCTGCTGTGCTTCAGTCTCTTTCTTTCCCTGTGTCTCCTTCACTCTCTGACCTCATCATGTGGATTGAGCTGGCGTGTTTCTTCTGGAGATTAATTAAGATGAATAAATCAAACAGGCTTTCAAGACCTGGGCATGTGACCCAACGACGGCTCTCACTGAAACATTAAAGTGAAGGTCATCACAGAGACGTTTGCTTTACACATCCACCCAAGCTTTGGGGTTGCGTTGCTCAAGTTGTGCTCACTGCTTAATTATATGCTTAGACTTTCCCAAGCTCCCCACTGGGTGTGTGTGCGTGTGTTTTTGTATGTATGCGTATGTTCTTGCGTGCGTGAATGATGGACTGCTCCTTCTGACAACTGCTCCCAATGAATCACGGCTAATGGCGAGAACAAGACATACCGAATAGAGGAATAATTGCAGGTTCCCTCTTGTGCTCCTGAGTGATATTGTGAATCACTGCAGGGCTGGTTTACTGTAAGAACATGGCCTTAAATTGCAGAAATTCTCCCAACTGTAAGGGATCAACTTGTTTCTGTTATTTTCTAGTTACCCTGCGCACAATTTCAATAAGATGTGAGTATCAGCAGTAGATATAACAGCTGAGCCCATGTTGACCCCGGTGAGCTGATCTGCACAGAGTCAGCACTGTTAGTTACCCTGATAGAGAAGGTCCCTCTGAGCGCTTGGCAGGGTCTGCTGGTACATTGATAAAGCAGCTTTTAATGTGCACTGAAATAAGCACTCTGTCGCCCAGAGATAGAGAAATGAAGAAACCATGGTCTGACTATACTGCCAAAAAGGATTCAGTCCAGCTTTTTCCAGCATTTTCCTCTGCTGAAGTTGCTCACACCCTGATGGATGTGCACCCCACATGCACAAACACCCACCTCCCCACCTCCACTGCTTGCCAGTCATGTGTGGAAGTCTCCTGTCAGTAACACTGAGTCAGGTGGGCACCAAGAGAAAAGAGACATACAAGTCGAAACTGAATGAGGGAGCAGAATGAAAAGAAGAGGCACAGAAAGCACCTTTAGTCTGTAATTTTTTACGATGCCTTAAACTTCCTTGAAAGGTTTAGGTGGAACCGAATTGCAATTTCCCCGGTGTTTGTGGATCAGGGATGTGGACAGGCGTGAGTCCCGGCCAATAAGCCTGCTGGATAGAGTCAGGGTAGAGGTATGCGGGGCATTCAGAGGGAGTGAAAGCAAAATAGAGGGGAATGATTTCCCCTCACACAAAGGCTGAGGAACAGGCACACACAGAGGGGAAGCCTTGTCCTGCTGGGAGGTATTTTAGGTGTTCCACAGGGGTCTGTGCTCGGTGCCCTCGCAAAAGCTCAACAAAAGGGTCCTACGTCTCCCCGGGATAACAAGAGAGGTGATGTACAGAAGTGTTATTAAGCGAAGGGCAAGCAGAGCCTTGTGCAGGTGTTCCTTTAAACGGTGACTCATCATGGCCATTCACAGAAGGACATGCTGGGAAAAGCACAGCCATTTATTCAAGGCCTCTATGTTGTGGTCATGGTGCATTTTAAAGTATCCGGTGTTTGCCAGCTTTCCATCGTATACTGAAGGTCAAACAAAGACGCCTTGATGGTTCAGAGAGGATGTTCATCTGTCAGAGGAATGCTATGTTTAGATTTCTTTTGGATTGAAATATATAACTGCTGCTGACAGGAAGCTTGCACAGCGACATTGTCTTGATGGACGTGACTAATGACCATTAGTTGATGAGGCAAGAGGGACAGAGTGAGTGTCAGGCGGTGAAAGCAGCACGGTGAGAATGAGAGAGTGAGTGAATAGTTGGCCAGGAGAGCCGCTGAAGAGACCTTACAACAAGATTTAGATGATCTGCATAGTAATTAGACCTACACAGAAACAGAACGTGCCTCTGCACAGACTGCCTTATCTTATGGTGAGTTAATTAAAAAAGCTAATAGTAGTAGCAGCGACTTGTGAAGCATTTATCCCAGTCCTCTTCATGCTCTGCACTGTGCCCTCCCCCGGTTTAATTCCTCCCTGTGTATGTCAACTCTGAGCTCTGTGTGCAGATTGGTCTCTTCACTACTTGCTTTGCAGATGCTCATTATAAAGTGAATCTGTCAGCTTCCACTTTGGGTGCATTAGTATCTTAAGCCCCTCCACTCCGCTCTCACCACCTCTCTCCTCTCCTGAGAACCACTGGTGTGGGGCCCATCGGCGGGGAGAGGAGGGGTAAAGGCGAAGAGAACAACGCAGAGCGAAAAGAAGTGTGACTGTAGGAGAAAAAGACGAAGCGGGGAAAAAGAAGGCGGAAAACACACAGCGCTAATTAAACCCGATGACCTCTGTCTCATAAAAGAAGGAGTGAGAAAGAGAAATAAGAGAGGAATCAGCAGTTTGTCTTATGGCTCCGAGCCAACTCAATTTGCATAGCTGCAAAAGCATGCAAGCACTTTGTCAACTTTGTTTTTAGATAAGAGCTATAAAATAAAGTGTATTATTCATTCATCATCTTTACACACTTGATTCTAAAATTATTCAGTCATTGTTGCTATCCGCTTAATCCTGTTCAAGGTCATGAGGGGGGCAAACATATCCCAGCATGCATTTGGTGGTTGGCAGACTAACATATGGCTAAAACAGACTCTCTTACATTCATATTTATACCTTTGGGCAAGTTAGGCCCTGTCCACATTGGAGCTAAATATGGTGTTCCTCATTTTGATGATTAGTCCGGCAAAATTCACACTTGATAAAATTCTTAATGAAAGTGACAACTGGTATCACTGAGGCCTGCAGATAATTGGTAGCAACAGCCAAAGTTAACTCTAGCTAATAGAGATGCCTGGATTGCAGTTATATCTGCTGGCACTGCACACAGTCAGGCGGTTCGTGTCATAAAAATTAACATTCTGATTAATAGCGCATGGGTTTCTGAGCTTATTAAATACTTGCTGTATTCCTTCCGCAGCAGAAATGATAACTGTGTCTAGCCATTTAGACAGACACTGTGAGCATTTACACATGAGGCCCGCACCAACGGGTTTGGTCAGGATCAAATTTTAATTAATGCTCTTTGTTCTTCTACACATCCAAAAGGTCACACACACAGTTCAGGTTCATACAGATAAGTTGTAAAGCAGCCGACCCCCTGATAAATCCTGAGCGCCATCAGAGCTGACTAAAAAAATATATATTTCCGGAGCTAAAAGTTAATTCTGTTTCTCCTGCAGAGTTTTCTCTGTCCTGTCAAGTTTATAAGTACAGTTTTTAGTTTTGCTGTTTAAATGTCCCACGATGTTTATCATACATCAATGCAATGAGCAATAAAGAAATCACCTCTAAAGCTTGTGCTGCTCGACATCATTTAAAAAGTAACAGCCACAGCTAGAGGTGGAGTGAAATATGCATACAGGTGTGGGTCTCTAAATCAGAGATAATAATTCACTCGGGTGGCAGGTGGACGCGTTAAGCATACGTGAGGATTTGGATGATGTCAGAGTCAATCTCCACGTCTCTACTAGTAAATAGGCCAGTGCTATGTAAATAAGCCTCATTGTGCCTCTATGGACAGGACCAGGGCTTGACAACCAGTTGATGGTGTGCAGTGATATAACTGTGCAATGCTTCCTGAATGCTTCACTGGAAATAGATAAGGTGAAATAGAAAAAGACGAACTTTTCAAAGCATTGATCGGTAACATAATGCCTGATTGTTCTGTTGACTGCTGGCATTGTTGGAGGAAACCCACATAAACATGAGGACTGGTGAAGGTTATTGTCATAGTTGCTCCCTTTTTTATGTCTGATGGTGAAAGCAGTTAGTATGACAGAGGTCAGGACAGGGAATAATCTGCCTCATGCCTGACTTTGTCCTCATTGTGACCCGTTTTGGCACAGCAAACTATCACCGACACCAGCTAATACACTGCACCTCGAATCCAACATCCGTCTCCCGCTCTGTTAATTAAGTTTGTGTTTACCTTAAATCAGAACAGTACCCATTTCTCACCTGTCACCAGGATCCCATTTCAGGCTGAAGCGATAGGGATGATTGGGTATGATTGTGGCCCACTGGTCTGTGTGATGGCTGCTGAGTCACTCCTAATGTGCATCTGCTTCAGCCCGAGTGAGTTTCTCCCCAAAGCAAAGAGAATATTCCACTGAGACTTTGAGTTATGAGGGAGAGGCAGAAGATTAATGGTGCGGGCAGTCCCTGCCTGTGTGGTTAGACCATTGCCTTATTGATAGTAAAAATATTATTGTCTTTTGTAATTATGTTGCTCCTACAATCTACCAGCGCACAATGCTGGCAAACAGGTTTCCTTTTCAGTTTGACTAATACAGGGTTCAGTAGTTTACAATTTATTGCCTGGAAAATTATATTGACCATGCTTTATTATTGCATCTCTAAAAAATATTTGTGGTGACCTACAATAAAATTTTAACACATTAAATTAGTGTTTCAAGGTGATTTGGCTTTGGGCCACAGTGCACTTATATTTTATTTTTTTGTCCATTTTTTTTTATCAGTATTGCTTTGTTACCTATTTTAACTCTCACCTCTTTTTGTCTCCTCAGGGGTCTTCTACTCATACGTGCAGGGGCAGGCACCAGGAGATGAGGATGTGGCGGTGGACATGAAACTGTACAGTCACCGGTGGAGGAGATGGCTGGCCCCGGAGCCTCGTAACATGGACAGTAACAGAGCCAGCCAGGACCAAGACCAGGAGCCTGAGGAGGAGCCCGAAGGCTTCCCGGGCGTGCTGTCTGCCGAGGAAACAGATAACAGCTCCCAGATAGAGGTACATGACTCAGACCAAGGCTGATCAGCTGAAAGATAATCATATGTCATATGCCTCTGATTTTGATAACTGTAAGATTTGGCAATATCCAAGTGGTTGTGAAGTTTTCAGTTTCCCTGAAAGTCGCGATGTGAGATATCAAGCACATACCAGTCGCATCTTTTGAATGCATAATCTGCACCCAGGAGATGAAAAACAAATGCTAAAATGGAAAAGCAGGCAACTTTGATGAGAACAAAAGAGACAATTAAAAGTAGCAAAGAACAGTTTGGTCCACCGTTAGAGAGAAAAATCCTTCTCCCTACTCTCCATTTTAGCTCCTGAACATGGATTATTGTTATTGTTCTTTGGAGTGTCTGCAGTTTTAAGCCAGAAGCCAGCAAACAGTTGTATACATGCTGTGCCTTGGGGTTGTACGTGCGCCAAAAATAATATAGCAGTAATTATTTAAGTCGTGTAAACAAGGACAGCACTAACAGTAAAACAATAAGAGTGACTATAGATGCTGCTTCTTCGAAAATACTGCACCGGTAAAATAAAAGTTAAAGTATGGTCTGTGCTTCGGTGCAAAAGGGCAATAAAATATTTTGGTTTCCTGAGACTGAGAGGAAAATCAGAATATCTGGTTATCACAATATTTAGCAGCATTATCGGGATTAGCATTTTAGCCAAATTTAGACCAATTTCACTGCGTTTTATTGTGCTTGGCTCATTTCAGGTCAGTGCAGTGTGCTCCAGGAGAACAAAGTGGCCCACACACACAGTGAACCTCCCCGTCCTGCTAAAAAACAAGCTAATATGAGGAGACTGAATCAATAAAGTCCTATCCTATTAAATCTTGAGCTGTCTAAAAATACTTTTTGGTTACTTCCCTGCAGCAATTATAAATCTCCCCATAAGAGTGAATGTTTGGTAATGAAAAAGGGGGACTAGAGGAGGCTTTAAGGATGAATATTTTATATCAAATTAAATTCAACCCCCAGGTGTTCAACTGCCAACTGCAAGAGGCTGGATCCTCTTAAACTTGACCTCCAAGAGACCAGAACAGGAAATTAACCCGGCTTTCCACAGTTCATCGGGGTTGCTGGAGCTGCTGGAGGTTAATCAGTGGGCCTGGTGTGTGTGTGTGTGTGTATCTGTGTAACTGACAGGCGACATCCGTGTCCCTTGTTATGCTGCCTTGACCGGCGCTCAGTATCGAGGCATTCTGTCATAATGATGGCGGCTGCTCGGGCTTCATTGCTCGTTAAGTTTCCCCGTGGCTTCTAATCATCTCAGGTTCACAGCCCAGCGTCTCTTAGCATGGATGGAGGGAGCTTTGATCATCTGCCGTAAACATTTACACACACACACACACACACACACACACACACAAAAACCACTTCAAATGTAACATCTGCACCGTTACACATGTACATGCACACACTGAATGGTACACACATACAAACACAAATGCACACGTGCACACAGACATGCATAAACAAGTGCTGGCAGACGTACACCTTCAGACCGCACACGTATTGTTCACACACACACGAACGCTCATGCACACAAACACACTGCATAACCACATACAAAAAGAAATGCAGGCATACATGTGTACACGCAAATGCAGAGACACTCTCGTCTTATTACTCCATGCACACACACCACTGTACACTGTACACGCAGGCATAAGCAAGTGAAGGCACACACACACACACACACACACACGCATAAACACCAACATGCAATCGCTGTGTTGTTTTTCCTCTCTCAGGCTAATTTGTTGTGGTGGAACGGCAGAGCGGTCCGTAGCACAAACACCCTGTCATTCCTTCTGTCATCTGCTCCCCTCTCAACACACTCACACACACACACACACACACACACACACACACACACACACACACACACACACACACGCACACACACACAAACACACACACACACACACACACACCTAGACACAGAT
>OMLB01008809.1:1380-11537 GCA_900302555.1 Myripristis jacobus | reverse complement strand
CTCCTGCCTGCCTAATTAGAACACACAAACACACAAACACAAAGATGTGTGCATACACACTCACTCACTCACACACACACACACACACACACACACTGACACAGAGACACACAGTTGACCCCTCCTCACCACTTGTGTCCTGCTGTTTCAATGGTTTTATGGTAGGAAGAACATATGCCCCCCTGTGTTTTTTACAGGACACACACACAGGCAGCTAAACAAACAACTGGGGGCCTAATTACTTTTCTAGGGAGGCCAGAGGTGAGTTCTGCTGATGAGGTAGAGTAGCATAATGTAAAATGATGTGTAATGCAACATGGTAAATGCAGTGGGATGTTGTAAATACCACTGATGCTGTGTTGATTTTGATTAGTCTGAACTGATTGCTCGATAGAATAAAACTATTCAGCAAAAAGAGGACTTTTATTGCAAGTGGTGTGGGAGTAAGCAGTCTAACTAGCTTAACATCTCAGCTGTCTTGCGCAAACACACACATATTCACAAGACCACCCTTGCATTGCTACAGTGTGGGGGCTCATGCTGGCTGTAATTGACAGAATAGGAGCATGAAGTCATTAGCTTCTAAATTGGTGGAGCTTTATAAATATATGTGGCATTTGTTCAACATACTGTCTTGTTAGCCACACCGCAAACTGACCCAGGATACCAGCTGTGTAGAGCTGTGTCTGTCCAGCTGTATGTGCCACCCTGGCCCTTTCTATAGATTCTTAAAGCCATAGTTTTGTTAGATGAGTGCAGCAGCACTCACTCACACAACACATCATGTCAGATGTTTCTCGCCAGTCTGTCAACACTGGGCTCTCTGTAGCGGCTTCTGTTTTTTTTTTCCCCCTGGTCTTGTTGGCACCAACACATACAGCAGAAACACAAAGAATACCGTCACACCATCTGCAAGCAGCATTCAATTTTAAGTAAAACCATGGATTGGATTATTATCTTGGAAAAGCACAAAATAGCCCATTTTAGCCTTATTTTCTATAATTATGTACTGTTGTGCCTTTCCACTATGAATCATTTAAGAAGTGCAAAAATTCTCTCAAGTAAACTAATCTTAAGTATGGGGTCCAAAATTAACACTCGTCAGTCGCCAGATGCAGGTAAATTTAGTTTTTGGCAAGTAAATTATGGAGACCACCCGCCTCTCTGGCTGGTAGAAAAAACTGAATTTCCGAACTTGCTGGAGAAAGCTGCTAAGTTTGCTAGATCTGCCAAGCTGTGTGCGTCGTGCATCGTATGTAACTGCATCAGTCATCAAACCGTGTGTTTATTTGTTACAGTATGTGAAGTAATTGTTGTCATCCAGGTAGTTGCAACAAACCCCGCTATTTGGAGATTTATTGCAGGAGTGGAGCCCCCCCCTCAAAAAAGAAAAAGAAAACAAGTGCACTTAAGGCCAAAGAGACCACTGCTGCCACGGCTAATGCAAATGCCCCCTCCTTGTCTTTGAGATTCTGTGAAACACATTGGTGATACAATTATTCAGGTGCTCCAAGAACATGGCTCGAGTTTGAGCAGGGGGTCCTGTTCTGCAATGTTTGTCGTGTTAATGCAAAGGTTAAGTTCAGGGGCAGTTCCTTCATTGTTGGCACAACAGCTATGAAATTGGAGGGCATCTTGATTTATGAAACTTGTCATTGTGATTGCGCGTCAGTCTGCAGGGCACAGTCTCTGCCTCTCCAGGATAGCTCATCAGTAAGTTAGACCCTCACAAAACTGTCTGACACTACCGCAAAGAAGTTGACGAGCCTTATCCAAACAGCACACTACATTGCCAAGAAAGCAAGACCCTAATTCAGACTTTCCATGAAAGTGCAAGTAACATACATGGATGCTACATGGATGTGTAAGTTACATGGATATATATGTTAATTTAACATGTTGTGTTTGATAGAATAAATTACTTTTTGCACTTAGGCAAATACCATTGAATTTATTAATTCAACTTTAGTGTTGAAACGGTTTTATTTTCTCCATATAGTTAGTGTTACTACTATTATTTCTGCATAATACTTTAATATTGATTGGGAATTGCATGTGAGACCAAGACAATATGCTAAATATGATTAATAACAAATTGCAATAGTAAAATAACAATTTATTATTTCTGGCTGGTAAAAAAAAAAAAATAAATAAAAATAAATCTGTCTGTATCTGCAATCTTTAAATCTGTAAATTTTTTCATTTACAAGATACATGGCAGGTTAGCCAAAAAGTTAATTTTGGATCCAGCGTAAATAAACAGATATTAAGTCATCTGACTGACTAGACTCATTAATGTTTAATCTATTTCACTGGAAGTGACAGACACACAGGTTACAGTATATCCAAGTAGGCCTATTCTGGCCAAAGACAAAACATTTCATGGAAGCAGAAATCCAAATAAGGCAAGGGGTTGTGTCAGTGTTTGAACATCGATGTGCAAGTCATGTCTGACCACAAAGCAAGGTCTAAAAGGGTAAATGATACCCTCGAAACAACAGACACACAGAAGCAGTGCCAGATGAGGACAAAGAGGGAGAGAGAGTGAGGTTGGGGCAGCAGAGGAGAAGAGAAAGAGAGAGAAGAAAAGAGATCCCAAGGTCAGTGTTGTGCGGCCTGTTGCAGACGAGGGAGGGGAGATGGCGTGGACAGATGTCAGAAGTGATAAGCGCCGGGGCTGACAAGCTGCAGCTTGGCTATCAGTTACTACTCTGAGCCTGGGGTCGGGCCGGTGCCAAGACAATGCCAACGCCTCTCTGTGACGATCAGCGCCTCCGGAGGTTGTGCAAAATGGCTGCCGCCATGCCAGCACATTATTACGAGTCACTGGCTCGGCATTTTTTTTTTCTCAAAGGAAGTGCCATATGTGAGTGACAGCGGGGCCTCAGCCATTTATTTTGAATGCAGTAAACAAAGCTGCCATTTTTGCATTTGGAGGTTCTAGACACTTGTTGTTGTAAATTGCATATTGCTACTGGCAAGGCTGTTTGGTGTTGGTGAGTAATATCAAGCTCAGTGTGATATATATCCCGTCTCCATCTTATTTATCAGTTTGAATCCAAGCTCTCTTATAAGCATCACTCAAGCAGCAGGACAAAATAAATCCTCATTTTCACATTTGAAAGTAGACTGGCTAAAAATCCAATACTCAAGAGAGTGCTTGGTCTTGCTTTAAGCATAATAGCTCATGAGAAGAGAGGGAGGCAGGGGGGCACAGGGAAATAAATCAATATCAGGCAATTTACTATCATATTCTGTGATCATTGATGATCTGTCAAACCATTTATTTCAGAGCCTGACCTGCACAGCAAAATCATTTTCCAAAGAACTTTCCCTACTTCCAAAACAAATAATGAATAACTCGCAAATCGATACAGTGTGCTTTATTGAGCTCACATGCTTGACTTGAATCTGGTACCTGGCCCAGTTGTTTTTCATTTGCCAGATATCCTTTTCTCTCCCTGCTTTGTTCTGCTTTGTGTCCGGTTATATAATTACAAATGGCATGCTCATCAAATGACGTACATTTACAATATCTTCTGACACAAACCAGCTCATACTCAAGAAGCCAAGATAACAGGAGTTGTATCTTTTTCAAGGAAAGCAAGGCTATGTTGGGGCCTGCCAGTTCTATTGAGTCACATGTTGGCATAAAAGAACAACAAAACCAATTTCGGCAGACTCATTTTTCCTGTTGAATATAGAAAAGCTCAGCAGTGAGGATCAAAAACATCCGGTGCCCTTGATCAGTGTCTCTCAATGAGCCTTGGGTTTCTCAATAGAGTCAGCCTTGGCAGTGCCACATCGACCCGGGTCACACCCCGCTGTTCTACTGAGTGGGACTGAATAAAATCATCGCAAGCAGAGTGAGAGCTCGCCAGGGCAGGGTCAACTGCTCTGACCCCCACTGGGAGGCCGGGCCCCATCTTCCCGAAAAAACACTTGTGAAAAAGCGCCTCTATCAGCAGGACACAAACAGAGCCACCAGAGGGGAGGTTCCGCTAAGAGGCCTTGACTGACAGGCAAACTAGTATTTGCACACTATTTGACAGGGCTGCATACCCAGCTCTTTGAGGAGGTCTGTTTTCAGTGAGAATTAGTAAGAAATGGGCACTGCAGAGAAAAAAAAAAATCTAGTTGGAAATGAATTCATCTTTGTCGCAAATCATTGCTCACTTCAGTGAACAAGAACAAATAATATGCGTTCCTGTTCCTACACAAAAACTAAAGAAAAACACTGAAGCAGTGAGGTAAGTGCTGAGATCAAGCATTCCCTCCCTTTCTTTCTCACCTAGGTGAAAGTGGGGCAGTCCTGTCTGCATAAGCAGAGGCAGGAGACTACCCGTCCTGTTCCGCCGTCTGAGGGTCCCACTTGGGTCACAGCCTCAGGGTCACATGCCAGTGGACAAGAAGGGGGATATTGATTATCAATAAACTCATTAACTGAAAGACTTGGGTGCAGACAACAGTTTGTTGCAATCAAAACAAGTGCTTGGCAGTCAGACTGTTTTCACTGTTGCAATCTAGTGCTTTGCCCTTTTGAACTCATTGTTTAACAAATGAGCTACTGCTCCATGCTGTGGTGCTTTCATAGAGGAGATCCTAATACAGGCTGTCCCAAGTATATTCAAAACTTATGCAAGTTGATTCTGGCATACAAATTAGTGACTCAACAGTGGTGGTTATGACACTTCTGCATTTCAGTTTTACAGTAACAGTAGCACTGAAATTCTGGCAATAATTCCATTTGGGACAGTGGCCATAAATTCACAAAATGAGCACTCGATACCAATGTCATTTATCTGCTCCTCTTACACTGAGCATCTGTCATCCCTGATGTTAGCTGGCAGCTGACCATATCTGTTTCCACCCTGTCCCTAGATTATGTTTATGACACTGAGGCATGTCTCTGCAAGGCTGTTTGATCTGATTCATGAAAATTAGCTCAGCGTGCTCATATTTGAATGTGAGAAGAATAGGTCTATTTGGGTTATGAAAAAAAAAAAATTAAAAGTTCAGTCATCTACAAAAGTTTCTCAAATGATACCTGCCATGACTGGCATTTGGATTAATCTCTGGACAACTAAAGACTACTACAAGGCAGTTCATTTAAAGTTTAATAATTTGGGATTGCAGACAGCCATTTTGTGCCTGCCCGTGTAGCAGTGGGATAGGGAAGCCTGCCTGTTGTACTTGGAATGCCGGGAATTAAACTTTCCCAGCATATCAGTGATAAACTGCCTAGTTGTAGCCCCTTTGCACCAGATATGACGCTTCTGCTCTTCAGGCCCTGGAAAGGATGGGCCTGAAGATCGAGATACCACTGAGGACGTAGACGTCTACTCTGTTATCACAGCTGCACCATTAATAAGATCGCCCGGTGGCTCGTGTCCCGGGGTTTGCTGGTCTCTGTGTTATCATGCCGCAGGACAATCTAAAATGAAACAGCGCTGGAAAAATGGCGGTGCTGTGACAGGGGCTGAAAATGGGAAGGAATGTGATGGGCCATGGTGTCAGCGTGGTTAATCGAAAATAATGGCTGGCAATTTATAGTCGCCATCCTGACCAACGCTGGATGTACTGATGCAGGAGATCGAATTTTAATGTGTACATTCCATCACTTCATACAGTGTACTGATGTTTAGGGCCTCAGCCAAACAGCACATGAATCTACTGGTGTAGAGGTTATCATATAGCAGTAATAAACAGGGAGACACTGTCAAAGCAGTGCTCTGTCTGTTGTGATTCTGTATGCATGCATGTGCATGAGTGTGCACGTGTGCATATAAGAGCCTTGTTCAGTGTTAGGCTGGATTGACAGTCATTCCACCTGCGGCCATTGTAATAAATAAATGGAAAGGGGGTACGGAGGAGACAAGCTCATGGGAGATGCAAATTAAGGCCACATGCTGTGATGCTGAAACCCTAAGGAACCATGAAACCCATCAATATTTCCCTCATCCTACAAGAGTCCATCTATCCTCCCTTCTTCTCTCACTCATCTAACTGCATTCCCCTGGTGCTGAACATTTGAAAAGGATGCTGAGACAAAACATGTGCAGATGTTGTACAGCCCCACGGTGCCTCGCTTGGTGTGTAGCAGCAACTGTTGCTGTATTTGAACTTGGTGTAGTTGTGGAATAATCAGGATAACCGCATCTTTCAACAGAGATATTGTCAAGAAGGTTGGATCCTCTATTTTGTATTGCTGGAGTTCAGTCGTGTAGCTGTATTTTCAGTAGTTAGCATTGAGCAGGCTTAATAAAAAGCAGATGTGTAATGAAAAACTAAAATATCCACAAATACAGATGAGCCACTGCAGTTGCACCTTATAGATACATTAGCAGGCTATGACAATAATAACTTACCAATTTTTAGGTACTGACTAGTTGTGAGAAGCTACCCATAAAATGCATGACTTCAATCAGTGATCAGTTTGGTGATTGGCCAATTACACTGATGAACTAGCTGGTCAGACACTGAACAGACTCTCATCAGTACTGACACTGCCAAATGAACTCTGGGAAAAGGCAAGGCATGCCCATAAATGGCCGTGTGCAGGAGGGAGTGATTGCCAATCAGTTGCCAATGGTCATCTTGTAGAATAAAAGGGAGTTTACTATGTTAAATATCACCATAATTGAGCTTTTACTTTTATCTTAATTAGATTCTAAAGTACCTATTGCTCAATAAACCAGTATATATACAATTATGTTCTTACGTAATGCATATCAGTTTGATGAAGTGTGCGGCTCACAAATGGCTGATTCACTGACTGACCTGAATTTGGCTCCTGATGCCACTGGCAACAAAGGTGGGTAATGGGCAGGAGAGGAGGTCAGTGTGTTCAGTAGGTCTCTGTGCTGCTGGCTGACTGACAACAGCAACCTAACAGGACATGTGAAGGTTCTTTTGCAACCATGTCTGACATTAAGAGTGGCAGAAGACAAAAGGACGGTTCTTTTATTTTCATTCCTTTATATATTTTCCCTTTTGGTGGGCATTTTCATAATGGACCAAGGGGGGAAAAAATTCTTGGGACCCGGCCTGAGTCTGTGATCTGCTCTCTGCTGTGTCACACCGCACACAACACAGTTTAGCCAACAGCAAAGTGGCTTGCAGCGAGCATTATTCAAGAGCTTCTGATCAGCACGTCTGCACACAAATGCAGAAATTCTAAAATCAGCTGTGACTCATGCTTCCCAGTATTAGATATTTAATTAAACACACTCAGACTTTATTGTTGGTTCCCTCGGCTCTGAGAACAAACTCCAAATAACCTCCTATAGGGCATAAAAGGTAGAAATCAACTGCATACAATTTCCCCTTTCCACCGTGCCATTTTCTACATTTCACTCCTGACGTCAGAGCTCTTAATGAAGACAGCGTGGCTCACTGCTACTGAGTTCTGCACAGCCAATCTAAAGATTTTATTTCACTGCTTCCACAGCTTGCCTTATTTCACTATGGCTTAATGAGAGTCGTTTGGAATAATAGGCTTCCATTGAAGGGAGGCATCTGCATCCACACAGCTCTAAATGACTGAGCTAATTTCCAAAGATAATCACCTCTCTCCTGCTGTGTTTTTATGCAGAGATGCTGTAGATTTTACCCTCAGATTTAATGAAGTCAAAAATTACCTCCAGTCCTCCAATAAGGTCTATGGAAGCCGAATGTGTCACTAACATTTGTCTTTCAATCGTAAAAGAGAGGAGAAAAGTGTGGACTTCACAAACATCGCTTTATGTCACCATCAAGAGGGAAAGTGGTATTTTAAATTGTGCAACCTTATTTCACTTTGTCGGACTCTAAAAAGTTTTCATTAGGATATGAGCACTTCACTTCACCAGGAAATGGTTTGTTTTCACAATCGTAATGAAAGCCAAGTGACAGCAGCTGGTCACAAGTGAACCGGTTAGTTTTAAACTAGCTAGTGCCATTTGGTCTCCATTAGCATCAGTAAGGATGCTAACAAGCAGTTTCTTGGTTGGATGAAGTGTGAGAGTTTTTGTTTTTCAAATTTAAATTTAAAAATCTCAGTATTATTTTAAGTTAAACAGTGATACTGGTAGGTTTGGGCAATAAATTGACATTATATCAATATTGTACTATGAGACTAGATATCGTGATATATCGTGACCATGATATGGCTTCAATGTTGTCTTTTCTTAGTTTTAAAGGTTGCATTACAGTTACAAGATACAAAAACATTGTGATATTTGATTTTGTCCACACCGCCCAGCCCAAGATACAGGTAGCCTTCACTGCTGTTGCTACTGAGGGACCAAGAGTTATGAAAGGGTTAGTTAGACGTACCATCTGTCACTACTTCCATTAGCTCAGCGCATTATCATCAAAACTTTTTCAGCGCAAAGAAACCCTCTATTGCTTTTCTGAATGCTGGAAATATGCCTCGATCTGTGTTACAGAGAAATCTCGACTGGCTTGACTGAAGCACTTGGTGCTGCTGTAGAGACATAAAAGGAACTACAAACACCTTTCACATGTTTCCAAGAGCAAACAAGTGAGATTCCTTAGGATGCCCGGGTAATGAAGTCCACTGGGACATGCAGAGACACAATTAAAGGATAAAGTGAGCTCTCTGTTTCGCTGTCTCCTCACTCTATCTCCCTCCCTCTCGTCTAAGCTCTGTGTGTGTGTGAGTGTTGTCACTGATGACACAGAAGCCGCGGCGTCATGCAGTCATTGCAGATGGCAGATACAAAAAAAAAAAAAAAACAGGACAGGAAGGGGAGAAATCGCTTACAAGCGGCGTAGGCCATTTTGACAGAGAGAAACCCTGGCCTGTCAGAACAAATGGGAAAGGTCACAAACTGTGACAACATTGTAATGTCCCTTCACTGAACTACACTCTCCTTTATTTAACTTCCCAGTTTTATGTCAACTAGCTTGTCTTTAAAAAAATGTCATGCCCTTTTATTTCTGTAAAGGTTGCACTGGAGGCAGCCACAAGCAAGGGAGCCTGAGCTGTTTATCAAATTCAGCGTATATTCATGCAGTGGGGCTGGATAAAAACTGTCAGTAATTTTGCAACATTTACCTTTTCCCCTCGTGGGTCTGCTGGAATGGCCGCTGCAACAATTTATACAATATGCAAGAAACAGCAACAGAGGCTTATTCCCTGGTGCAGTGTTATGCAGGTTGGCAGCCCAAGCGGAGAAACAAGACAACAATATGGCTAGCAGCTAGCGCAGGACATCCTCCTCACAGCTTTGTGTCTAGCTTATCACAATGGACGGTCGGGAAGGTTTCCAAATAACGGCAGAGGGTGGGAAGATGGGAGAGAGAGCAGAAGGACGGGGAAGGAAGGGATTGTATTGTCATGTGTTTTCACGGCTCCCAAAATGAACCTTTCAGAGAGCAACACAAAGAGCCCAGCGCTGTAAAATACACACACGCTTTTCTTGGACTGTCACCGGAATGAAAACCAGCAGTGGTGAAAGGAAAATCAATTTGAAATAT
This sequence comes from Myripristis jacobus, assembly GCA_900302555.1. Classification (NCBI taxonomy): domain Eukaryota; kingdom Metazoa; phylum Chordata; class Actinopteri; order Holocentriformes; family Holocentridae; genus Myripristis; species Myripristis jacobus. The sequence goes on along the minus strand of OMLB01008809.1, from coordinate 2,054 downwards.
TAAAAGCTTGAGGGGGTGACGGCCAGAATCAGCATCTGAATTGTTATCCATCAACGTCATTTTCTCTGCACTGTGCTGCATATTAGCATTCTCATTGAGTTACTAATACTTTTAACGCTAAAGCCCACTGTAAATCTGTTTCCCTTGTCCAGATCTAAAACAAACCATGACACTTGGAAATGACACTTAAAGTTTGCCACTCATTTCACAACAGGTCTGGTTCAGCTCGTGTTACACTGTTGTGGTTTCAGGAAGCATCTTTCTGCTAAAGTTGGTTTCAAATTAGTCATTTGAATGTTTTAATTTCCCATTTCTGCTCTGACGTGCCATTTTATGACTAGTGTGGATATGATTTTCAAGGAGGTAGAGGAAAAATTATAGAACAGCTGCAACAGTCTAATACGTTCACAAAGTTGCATCCCTTTAACACAGCCTTTAAAACCAGGAGAAGACAACGCTTATGCCATGTCACAATATTATGGTATCTAAAACGCTGACACCATAGCCCTAGTTTTGTGTCAAACTATCAATATTGATATATGACCCAGCCCTAACTAGCATTAGTTCATCTCTTACTGAAGTACGACTTGCCCACCCCAGTCCTCATATGTGAGACAAAACTTGAACACATACAGATCCTGTGAGCACATCATCAGGATCTTTACCTCCACACA